>SJYV01053313.1:706695-749671 GCA_006410875.1 Neotragus pygmaeus
TGTGGCTGAGTGACCACCAGCCTGTTGTTGCTATGGTCCCTGGTCCCGGATGAGAAGGTGAAGTCTAATACCTGCCTGCAGAGGTGACTGCATCTGGGCTCCCCGCAGGAGGCGACTGGCGGCGGGCCTGTCTAGGAGGCTCTGGGTGCTGGTTCTTGGTCTCAGTGTTTCCTCCTGTGTCTCCAGGCGCGTCCTTCACCCTCCCTGTGGCTCAGTTCCTAGTCTGGCTCTGATAGGCCCACCTCGTGGTACTTGCAGTGATAATGAAACAGACTAAAGAGGGGACAGGAAGGGGCCTGGGTTTTGTGGGACTTGAAGCGGGTGAGATTTTGCAGGGGCTCTTAAAGAAGAAGCATACACGGTGACAGACATAAAATTAGACACAGAGATTTTTCTTTCGGATGAGAAAGCACATCAGATCACAAATTTTAAAAAGCTGCCAGATAAACTGGAGGTAGGAGAGTGTGTGAGGGGGAACTCTTTGTACTTTCTGTTCAATTTTTCTGTGTATCTAAAACAACCCCCCCAAAAAAGTCTATTAATTAAAAAAACAAAACCTGCCAAATAGCTCAGACATCACACAATCTAGAAAGGGAACATGATCCATGTTTTTAAATTAATTACCTGCCCACTCTCTATCACATTTTTTTTCCTGCCAAGTTTTTGCTGTGGATCCTTTGGTTTCCTTTTCACTTAATGATTCTGTAATATTTTTATAGGGAGCCTTTAAAAGTCTAACATAAAGATGATATAGTTGTCTTTCTACTATGGTTGATCAAGTTGACTTTTCATTATTATTTTTAGAATTTTATTTTGTTATTGGATTTTTTATAATTTAATTATTATTTTATAATTGTTTGGGGCTTCCCAAGTGGCTCAGTGTTAAAGATTTAGCCTGCCAGTGCAGGAGACACAGGTTCGATCCCTGGGTCGGGAAGATCCCCTTGAGAAGGAAATGGCAAACTTGTCCAGTATTCTTGCCTGGGAAATCTAAGGCAAGCAACCAGAATAGTATCTGGCATGGAACTGATACTTGGGAAATTTAAGGAAATGAATGAATGAGACATGGAGGGCCAGGCCAGCTTTATTGTCAAAGGGCATCTGGGAGCTCTCTGAGTGATAGGCATAGATGCTTCTGAGTTTGACAGGGGAGGATTTGAGGGCTAAGTAAGGATATGGGTATCCATGTATTTTACTAGGGTTGTTGTAACAAAGTGCCACAAATTGTGTAACTTACAGAAGAAAAATTGACGGTTTCACAGTTTTGGAGGCTAGGGGTCTGACATCAAGTTGTCTCAAGGTTATGGTGCTTCTGAATCCTTCCTTGCCTCTTCCTAATTTCTGGTGGTTTTCTGTCAATCTTTGGCATTCCCTGGCTTGTTAATGCACCACTTCAGTCCTGCATATTCCTAGGACGTTTGTCTTGTGTCTCTTTATCTCATCTTCCCTCTGTATGTGTCTATGGCCAAATTTCTCCCTTTGAAAATTTTTTATTACATTTTTTTTTTTACTGACATATAGTTGATTTAGAATATTGTGTTAATTTCTGCTGTACAGCAATATGATTCAGTTACATACATATATATGTATATATATATATGTATATATACACACTACACACACATATATGATCCTGGACTTGATTCTTGATTTGGGAAGATCCCCTGGTGAAAGGAATGGCAACCCACTCCAGTATTCTTGCCTGGAGAATCCCATGGATGAAGGAGCCTGGAGGGCTATAGACCATGGGAATGCAAAGAGTCAGACACGACTGAACGACTAACACTTTCACACTTTCAAAGAACCATTCACTCCCTGGCCTGCCAAGCTCCTCTGCATGAGAAAACAGGCTTTTAAGAGGATAATGAACTTGGCCTCAAAGGGAAGTGAGCAGACAGCTGGTGGAAAGCATTCCTGTGCAGATTCAGCCTTAGTTCCAATGCCGGTGCAGCCTGCTTCTGTTGGTGAGGAAATGTCTTCATGCAAAGGAAGAAATAACCCATTTCCTTAAACCCTGAACCTTGGGAGTAATCCTGAACATCCAGCGAAGTTCCCAGGCCATTTTCCTTTCAGTATTTATATGAAGCAGGTGCCTTTTGCTCATGAACACCCTTGCTCCCAAAAGAATCTTAAAATGGGCCTCAACTCATTTTCAGCTGGAGTTCAGTTAAACCAATAAAGGCCAACTATTCTCATATTGCAAAGGAAGGTGGTAGCAGACTGACAAAGGAGATGCTTGGAAACTGGTGTTGGAACTTGAAACCCTTATCCATGGGAGGGTATCAAAAGGGACATAAAGACAAGATATGTGAAGTTAGAAAGGCAGGGGGGAGAGATTAGAAATTGAAGTATTACTTTTGGAAAACGCTGTCCTGTGATTCTTTTTTTTTAATATACATTTTATCATTATTTGGCTGTGCCAGGTCTTAGTTGTGGCATGCGGGATCTAGCTCCCTGACCAGGGATTGAACCTGGACCCCCTGCATGGGGAGCATAGAGTCTTAGCCACTGGACCACCAGGGAAGTCCCCTGTGCAGGGAATCTTAGCCTTGATGGCACAGGCTCAGGGGACACTGTCTTTCTGATCCCACATCTTTTGAGAAGGATGCTAGTAGGCATTCTCTAAGGTCTTGACACATATCCCCTGGTTCTTGAAAGACACAGTGGACTGTCATCTGTCTCAAATTGGGGAATCTACAGAGCAAACGGCTGCAGATCAGGGAGAGAGAAAAAAACCTGATAAGGGGCGGTCACTCAGAGGAGTGAAACGACCTGAGAAGGAAAAGTGCTGGGGTCTAGCCACGGTGGATCAAGGGTAATCTGAAGGTGGGGACAGAGTTGGCATCCTGTGGAAAAATCTTATTTAATTATAGATATATAGAGAGATTAGAAACAGATAGTGTAGTAGGAAATATTAGTGGAGAAAAAGAGGCTGAATAACTTGGTTTATGTGGGATACCAATAAAATTCCAAGACAAGGAATTTGCACCATCTATGTTGGGCCACTGGCGCCACTTGAATATTGGAAGGTGCCCCTCCTTGGGCTCCTTCTCGTGTGGAACTTGAAAGTGGGGTAAGTAAGTAGACATGGCGGGCACCCATGCTGCAGATGGGAATTCAGCCAGAAAAACGGGGAGCAAGAAAGAAACGACACCGGGGAATCAGTCTTTCCGGAAACCGATCCGAATTTTTTTTTATTTTTAAGTTTGCTACACATAGGGATGAATACAGAGTCACGCGGGGGTCAGCAGACCTGACCCTTGTCAGAATCAGGTGCTTCACATAAATGTATAAAAAAAAGGTCTTAGGGGTTTTACATCATTTTCTGGCCATGAGGCCTGCTGACATTTTACGACCCTTTCTTTCTGATAACCAAAAAACTTATTTTTTCCAAGGGTGTTTTTTCTTAAACCAGGTGCCACCCTCCAAATAAAGTTGCATTCCTATAGGGTGAGGGTGTAGTGAGTTACAATCAAGAAAGGAATTTATTTAACCCAAGGTTAACATGATTAATCTTAAAGGTTAATACTTATTTTTCCTAATGCTAGTTATATTCATTATAAGGGCAGGGAATATGGAGATTTAGCAGCAAAACATCAGCCCAACAAATGAAAATCCTTTCACCATTAAGATCTATTTAGTCTTAAGATAGTGATAAGGTTACATTTTTACATAGCAAGGACACAGTGATTTATAACAAAGTACAGTGGTCTATAACAAAAGAGAAAATTCATTAACTCAAAAAGTCTAGAATTGCTAACATCAAAAACTACTATTTTTCTTTTTCTGTATTCCAAATACATTAATATATTCCCAGGTGCCTAAGGATATGGAGGCCTGGTGGAAATCATTGACTCAACAATGAGAAAAGCCCTATGCTAATTAAGACTTTCAAAATACTCCAAACTCTCTGTGCTGTTTATGGTTGAGAGGCTGTCACACAAGCTAGTCTGTCAGCAGAGAGGTTTGACCTGAGACACCCTTGTCACACTCAGGGCAGGGAATTAGCAGCAATTATTGGCACAACAAATGAAAAGCCCTTCACCAATATAATTGCTAACCAACCAACTATATTAATAATTTCTAACTTCCCCAAAGAATTTGCCTTTAGTAAGTCTAAAGCATCTCGTGCCTCTCACGGTTGGGAGGCTGTCCGGATGAACCTGTACAGGCAGCCTAGATAACCTTCAGAGGAGTTCGTAAGTTGAAACACTCTTGTCATGCCCAGGAACTTTTATTGACTTGGAGCTGCACAGTTACTCCTTCTCTGAGAGAACCGGTGGGGAACAGCCCCCCCATAAAGTCAGAGGTGTAGGTGAGAGCATGAAACAAACAGTAAAGTAGGTAGACTCTGGTTTTGGGATAGATGCTTGGGAACAGAGGCTTTCCTGAGGCGTGATCACACCTTTGCGTATGCCGAAGCCTCCTTCCTCATGACCTTTGCCATGGGCAGAGTTCCTCACGCTGGCTCCCAGCAGAAAAGGCCAAAGGTGTACCACGGGATGCCCAGGAGTCAAGGGAGAAATTGTAAGTGATCAGCCACAGAGATNCCTTTGCGTATGCCGAAGCCTCCTTCCTCATGACCTTTGCCATGGGCAGAGTTCCTCACGCTGGCTCCCAGCAGAAAAGGCCAAAGGTGTACCACGGGATGCCCAGGAGTCAAGGGAGAAATTGTAAGTGATCAGCCACAGAGATGCATTTGCCCACAGCAAGAGCACTGTAGCAACTTTAAACAGGATCCTTATAATAGTCATAATTCATATGCGTATAGAGGTTACTAAGGGCCAAGTGTTCTAAGCACTGGTTTAATCTTCAGTAACACTGTGAAGTAGATACTCTTTGCATCTCTATTTTACAGTTGAAGAAGCTGAAGCACAGAGAGGTCAAGTGACTTGCCCGAGGTCACGCAGGTAAAAGTGGCAGAGCTAGGATTCAAATGCAGGCAGTCTAGCTCAAAAAAATTAATGAATTAATCAATCAATTTCTGGCTGTGCTGGCTCTTTGTTGCAACACGGGCTCTCCTCCAGTCGCAGCCAATACTCTTTAACTGTGGTGCCCAGGCTTCTCATTGTGGTGGCTTCTCTTGTTGGGGAACACAGTCTCCAGGGTTCATGAGCTCAGCAGTGCGGCTCCCGGGCTCTAGAGCACAGGCTTCCCTAGTTGTGGTGCACGGGGCTTAGTTGCTCTGCAGCACATGGGATCTTCCTGGACCAGGGATCACACCTGTGTCTTCTGCATTGACAGGTGGATTCTTTACCCATGAGCCACCAGAGAAGCCCGAGAATTCTCTCTTTTAATCAATACACAGATACTGAGTCTTCTGCTGCTGCTGCTGCTGCTAAGTCGCTTCAGTTGTGTCCGACTCTGTGCGACCCCACAGACGGCAGCCCATTGGGCTCCACCATCCCTGGGATTCTCCAGGCAAGANAAAAAAAAAAAAAAGATAGGCTGCTGCCGCCGCTGCTGCTGCTGCTGCTAAGTCGCTTCAGTCATGTCCGACTCTGTGCGACCCCACAGATGGCAGCCCATTGGGCTCCACCATCCCTGGGATTCTCCAGGCAAGAACACTGGAGTGGGTTGCCATTTCCTTCTCCAATGCGTGAAAGTGAAAAGTGAAAGTGAAGTCACTCAGTCGTGTCTGACTCAGCGACCCCATGGACTGCAGCCTGCCAGGCTCCTCCGTCCATGGGAGTTTCCAGGCAAGAGTACTGGAGTGGGATGCCATTACCTTCTCTAAAAGATAGGCTAGAGCGGTCAAAAGGATAGTGATAAAAGTAATTATCTTCAAGACTGAGCAACCAGAGGTCATGACAAACCTGACACACTTTTACTAAATCTTCTATTCCACAGTTTCTGTGAAGCCAGAATGCATAGATTCAATGACAATTAATATTAAAAATAATTATTTTGAGTCACATTATTTTTTCTAGCCACATGTGAGATATTGCAACATGATAGAGTTCTGAAGTACCCACTATGGCTAGGGTTTCAGTTCTATGTTCTTGACAATACAGGTCTTAATACTCATGGGACCTTGGCCTGCTAAATTGACTTTTCCTTACTGCAGTCATTTAGGGCATAGGTTATAATGGTTTGGCTCAAACAAGCCTCAGGCATCCATTCCTGGGGATAAGGTGTGATGGGACTGGTTATGAAAGGGTATTATATTCCTTGCCAGCTTTTACTTATTTGCTGTTTGGACAACATTTATTTTTCATTCTAAAGCATAGTTTCCCATCTTAGTTTTATTTTTAAAGTAAAATAACAAATGCATGTGGTAAAGAGTATAAAATTACACAGAGTGAAACTAAAATGTCTCCAAGTCACCTCCACAGAAGCAACTACTGTTAATAGGTTCTTGTTTATACTTCCAAAAAATTGTACTCCATTTACAAAGACATTATTCAATGTCATGTCATTTTCTTTTCTCACTAGCAACTTAGAAAATTTCTTCCATACTAGTACATATTGATTCATTTAGCTATTGCAAGAATTTAGATATTTTCTCGGTTTAATTGAGATATAATTGACATACAGTATTGTTTAAGACCTATAGAAATGATCTGACTTACATATATTATGAAATTGTCACAGAAAACTTAGCATCCACAATCTCATATAGATGCAAAAAAGAAGAAAAAATATTTTGCTATGTGATAACTATTAGGATTTACTTTCTTAACTTTCATGTATACCATGCAGGAGTGTTGACTACTGTTATCATGTCCTACACTATGTCCCTTGTATTTATTTATCATAGTACTGGATATCTGCAACTTTTAACCACCTTCATCTAATTCTCCTTCCTCTACTGCTATCTCTGGTAATCACAAATCTGATCTCTCTTTTTATTTTGTATTTGTTTTTAGATTCCATATATAAATGAGATCATATAATATTTGTCTTTGACTTACTTCATTTAGCATAATGCCCTCCAGGTCCCTTCACGGTATTGAAAATGGCAGGATTTCCTTTTTTTTTGGCAAAATAATATGACCCTGTGATATATATACCACATCTTCTTCATCTAGTCACCTGTCAATGGATACCTAGATGGTTTCCGTTTCCTGGCTATTGTAAATAACGCTGCAGTGCCCATGGAGGTGCAGATACCTCTTTGATAAAGTGATTTTGTTTCTTTAAGATATATACCCAGAAGTAAAACTACTGGATCACACAATAGTTCAATTTTTAATGGTTTTAGGAACCTCTGGAGAATCCCAGGGATGGAGGAGCCTGGTGGGCTGACATCTATGGGGTCGCACAGAGTCAGACACGACTGAAGTGATGCAGCAGCAGCATAATATTTCCCATAATAGCTGTACAATCTCACCACCAGTGGATAAGGGTTCCCTTTTCTCCACCTCCTCACCAGCATTTATCTATTGTCCTTTTAGTGCTAGCCATTCTGTCAGGTGTGAGATGATATATCATTGTGATTTTAATTTACATTTCTCTATTAGTGATGGTGAGCATCTTTTCATGTTAGCCATTCATACACCTTCTTGGAAAAATGTCTATTCAGATCTTTTGTCAATTTTTAAAATCAGATTATTTAGTGTTTTTTTTTTTTTGCTGTTTTTAAAATTGAAGTATATATCGATATTGTGTACTTTTTTTTTCTTTTTCATATTATTTTCCATTATGGCTTATTACAGGATATTGAATGTAGCTCCCTGTGCTATACAATAGATTCTTGTTTATCCATTCCATACACAATAGTTTGCATCTGCTAGTCCCAAACTCTCAATCCAACCCTCCCTCATACTTCTTCTCTTGGCAACTACAAGTCTGTTCTCTATGTCTATGATTCTATTTCATAGGTAAGTGTCATATTTTAGATTCCACATATAAATGATATCATATAGTATCTGTCTTTCAGTTTTTTACTTACTTTGCTTAATATGATAATCTCTAAGTCCATCCATGTAGCTGAAAATGGCAGGATTTTCTCCTCTTTATGGCTAGTATTCCATTGTATATATGTACCACATCATCTTTATACATTCATCGGCTGTTTGCATGTCTTGGCTATCGTAAATAGTGCTGCTGTGAACATAGGGGTGCATGTATCTTTTTAAAATATAGCTTTTCCAGATATATGTATATAATTATGTCACCTGAAAACAGATATAATTTTACTTCCTTTCCAATTCTAAAGGCTTTCATTTCTGTTTCTTGCCTAATTGCTCTGGCAGAGACTTTCAATACTATATTGAATAGGGGTGATAAGCACTTCTGAAATGGGCAACCTCATCTTGTTCCTGATTTTACAGCAAAGTTTTCAATCTTTCACTGCTAGTATGATCCTAGCTATGGCATCATTATATATTATCTTTATTATGTTGAGGTACATTCCTTCTATACCTATTTTATTAAGAATTTTTATCATGAACAATGTTAAACTTTGTCAAGTTATTTTTTCCGACATTGAGGTGATGATATGATTTCTATCTTTTATTTTGTTAATGTGATATATCACATTATTAATTTATGTTTGTTGAAGCATCTCTGTATCCCAGAGATAAATCCAACTAGATCATGGTGAATGGCTTTTTTGATGTCCTTCTGAATTTGGTTTGCCAGTAAGTTACTGAGAATTTTTTCATGTACAACATCAGGAATATTGTTTATAGTTTGTTTCTTTTTTTTTTCTGGTAGTACCCTTTTCTGGCTTTAGTATCAGTATAATGCTGGCCTTGTAAAATGGATTCGAGAGTATTTCTTCCTCTTAAAAAATTTTGGAAGAGTTTTCAATGGATTGACACTAATTCTTATTTAAATATTTCTAAAATTCACCTATGATAAAATCTGGTCCTGGAATTCTGTTTTTTGGGAGATTTCTGATAACTGATTCAGTCTCCTTACTTGTAATTCATCTGTTCAGACTTCCTATTTCTTCCTGATTTAGTCTTGGTAGATTGTATATTTCTAAGAATGTTTCCATTTTTTCTAAGTTGCCCAGTGTGTTGATGGACAGTTGTTCAGAGTAACCTCTTGTGATGCTTTATACTTCTATGGTATCAATTGTAAAGTCCTTTTTTTTTTCCCCNAAACCATAGCCTTGACTAGACAGACCATTGTTGGCAAAGTAATGTCTCTGCTTTTCAATATGCTATCTATTAGGGAATCTTAGATAATAATGAAATGGGAAAAAAATACTCAGTAGAAAAATAAACAAAGACTATGCAGAGCAAAGACAAATAGTCAATAAATGTATATTTTATGCATAAACTGAAGAATGATGACAGAATGCAAATTAAAGCCTTGAT
Organism: Neotragus pygmaeus; assembly: GCA_006410875.1. Taxonomy (NCBI): domain Eukaryota; kingdom Metazoa; phylum Chordata; class Mammalia; order Artiodactyla; family Bovidae; genus Neotragus; species Neotragus pygmaeus. The sequence goes on from SJYV01053313.1 coordinate 715,968, forward strand.
AAAGTATTATTTCTACTCCAATGTTGGAAAACTACAGAGCAATAATACTATTGTTGTGGGAAAAAGATAAAATAATAATAATCTCATGTATTTCTTATGGAAACACTGTGAACAGTTACCTCGGTTGAAAAGTAATTTATATATTAATATATTGCTACAGATAAATATTTCATCCACTCTAGGTATTAATTTCATTGCTGAAAATACCCAGCCATATGATATATGCACAAGTATGCTCATCTTACAGCACTGAGGCAGCAAATTGGGAGTGAAAAATTAAATGCACCTCAATGGAGGAATTGGTTCAATAAGTCACACTATATCCACAGCCATGGAATGTTTTCCAGTCATTGACAGAGTTACAGATATCAAATTAGAAAGAAATACTAGTTAATTTGGAACTTCTACCAGCTATTACTGTCTGAGAAAGCAAGCTAAAGTGGGGAAGGGGTTGGAAAAATGAGTGAAAGAGGTCAAAAGGTCAAACTTCCAGTTATGAAACAAGTCATGAGGATGTAATTGTACGGCCACTATAGTTAGTAATGCTGTATGACATATTTGAAAGTTGCTAAAAAAGTAGATCTTAAAAGTTCTCATCACAAGAAAAACAATTTTTAATATGTACCGTAACTTTGTCATTACATTACATTGCCAACAAAGGTCTGTCTAGTCAAGGCTGTGGGTTTTCCAGTAGTCATGTATGGATGTGAGAGTTGGACCATAAAGAGGGTTGAGCACCAAAGAATTGATCCTTTTGAACTGTGGTGTTGGAGAAGACTCTTGAGAGTCCCTTGGACTGCANGTAGATCTTAAAAGTTCTCATCACAAGAAAAACAATTTTTAATATGTACCGTAACTTTGTCATTACATTACATTGCCAACAAAGGTCTGTCTAGTCAAGGCTGTGGGTTTTCCAGTAGTCATGTATGGATGTGAGAGTTGGACCATAAAGAGGGTTGAGCACCAAAGAATTGATCCTTTTGAACTGTGGTGTTGGAGAAGACTCTTGAGAGTCCCTTGGACTGCAAGGAGATTCAACCAGTCCATTCTGATGGAGATCAGCCCGGGGATTTCTTTGGAAGGAATGATGCTAAAGCTGAAACTGCAGTACTTTGGCCACCTCTTTTGAAGAGTTGGCTCATTGGAAAAGACTCTGATGCTGGGAGGGATTAGGGGCAGGAGAAGAAGGGGACAACAGAGGATGAGATGGTTGGGGCATCACCAACTCAATGGACTTGAGTTTGAGCAAGCTCTGGGAGATGGTGAAGGACAGGGAAGCCTGGCATGCTGCAGTCCATGGGTTTGCAAAGAGTCAAACACAACTGAGCAACTGAACAACAATTATAATTAGACTTATTTTGGTGATCATTTCATAATATACATAGATATCTCATCATTATGTTGTACACTAAAACTAATTCAACAATTTTATGTCAATTTTACCTCAAAAAAAAAAAAACAAGAAAAGCAAGTTGCAGAGAAGTGTGTAAATTTTTAACAGTTATGCACTGTTTCCCAATTGTAATTAATAATAACTAGGATGCATCTCTGAAGCGAAATGAATGTACTGTTTTCCAACTAACTTTCATTCAGATTTGTATCCTTGCCTAATTCAATTTTAACTTCAAGTGGTTGCAAATGAATCTTTTATTATTATTTAAGATAAACTTTGTTGAAGCATATTGAATCATTAAAAAAAAAACCATTTTGTTTCATAGCATGTTTTGAAGGTTGAATGATCTACATAATGGCTTCATTTCTCTTTAACTTGGCCTATGTCGACCCAAAATAAATACGCTTACCTCATGCTTGGTCATTGTCTCCATGAATACAGCTGACATTTTCTGTTTTCTTTTAGATCATCTGACACTTCTAGAAAAAAATTTTGTAACAAATTAGCCAATGAGACAAGTAAGTTACACTTTTGATTTTGGCATCTGCATCAGCAGCATTGATTAGTAATACTTATCAGAATAAAATTTTGTTAATCTGGTCTCTAGTTTTCTGCACTTGACAGTTGCTTTTTGAATTTTCTGCCTAGGCTGGTTCAGTGATATTAGCTACAAGTAGTATTTTGGTGAGTACGACATTCAAAATCTAACTCCATAAAACAGATTAGAAAATTTCACAATACTGCATTTTTCATTGTTTTGTTTTTGATGTTAAAAAAGCAGAGACATTACTTTGCCAACAAAGGTCTGTCTAGTTAAGGCTATGGTTTTTCCAGTGGTCATGTATGGATGTGAGAGTTGGACTATGAAGAAAGCTAAGCTCCGAAGAATTGATGCTTTTGAACTGTGGTGTTGGAGAAGACTCTTGAGAGTCCCTTGGACTGCAAGGAGATCCAACCAGTCCATTCTAAAGGAGATCAGCCCTGGGATTTCTTTGGAAGGAATGATGCTAAAGCTGAAACTCCAATAGTTTGGCCACCTCATGTGAAGAGTTGACTCATTGGAAAAGACTCTGATGCTGGGAAGGATTGGGGGCAGGAGGAGAAGCGGGCGACAGAGGATGAGATGGCTGGATGGCATCACCGACTTGATGGACGTGAGTTTGAGTGAACCCTGGGAGTTGGTGATGGACAGGGAAGCTTGGCATGCTGTGATTCATGGGGTCGCAAAGAGTCGGACACGACTNCGGGCGACAGAGGATGAGATGGCTGGATGGCATCACCGACTTGATGGACGTGAGTTTGAGTGAACCCTGGGAGTTGGTGATGGACAGGGAAGCTTGGCATGCTGTGATTCATGGGGTCGCAAAGAGTCGGACACGACTGAGTGACTGAACTGAACTGAACATAGATTATCTGAAAATAAACTAGACTCTTTTGAGTACAAGTGACTAGTGCAATATAAATTTATCTCAGTTTGAATTGCATCATCCAGAATCATTTTTTTTTTAATCACCATGCACATGAAAGAGCATTAAAGTTTGTTCAAATGATTAGGCTTATGTTTTATTGCTTATTAAAGTCTTAACTGAGAAGAAAGAAGCAAGGAAATTTTTTGTTTGGGATGAGAAGAATTAATCCTAAATCTCGTATTCTTCTATTTCAGAGTTATTTTTCTGAGTAAAATGAAACTTAGCACAACATAGACTCCTTAGTAACCAATGAAAACAGAGAATTAAACAGTAAACTTTTTAAATTAATTTTTTATTGAAGTATATTTGATTCACAGTGTTGTGTTAATTACTGCTGTACAGCAAAGTGATTGTTATACATATACATACATTAAAAATGTTTTTTTTATTATGGTTTATCATAGTATATTGAACATATTTCTTTGTGCCATAAGTAGAACCTTGCTGCTAAAAATTAAACTTTTAATTAGAAAGTTTCATATACTTTTATCTATTTAGAAGCACTAAGAGATCTCATTGAGGAATTAGGTGAGCAACTATTTGGACATTCAGAAAAAACTTCTCACCTTTGAACTTAAGATGATTTTATAGTTACATAAAGCAAGTGTTTCATACACTAGGGTGTTGTAGTAGATAAAATGAAGAAATTATTTGAAGGATTGAATTTCAATCCCAACTTAGCCTATGGTTTGCAGGATCAGGGGAAGAGGTAGTTGAATAAAGAAGAAAGATTATAATCTCCTTTGTGCTTATAACTCTATACCATAAGAGCAGTAATGCTGTGTACTCACCAAAAATGGCAATATATAATTAATTCATCATTCAAAAATATACAGTAAGCACATTATATGTGCCAGGCATTGTTCTAGGCACTGAGAATACAGATCACTTACCTTCTAAAATAAGGAAGAAGCAGAGATATATCCTTTTAATAAAACAAATCTTAACTTATAAGTATGCTATATTCATTCAATAAATTGTACTCCTGTCTCCTCCACTCCACTGAAACTACACTCAATGCTAAGAAAACTAATCATCAGTTCAGCTTTCATCAGTTTGATCTATTGATAGCATTTGACCCAGTTAGTTGATCATTCCCTCCCCCTTCAAGCATTTTTCCTTCTTGGTTACCAAGACACCATTCCACTGTTTTGCCATCACAATAGCCACTTCTTTTCAATTTTCTTTGCTGTTTCTATCCATCCCTCCTGATCTTTAAATATTAGAGGTCTCCAAAATTAACTCTAGGCCCTCTTTTATTCTCTAGTTCCATTTACTCCCCAGGTAATTTTTATTTAGTCGTATAGCTTTAATTATATTTTCGCCACCTGATGCAAGGAGNTTCTATCCATCCCTCCTGATCTTTAAATATTAGAGGTCTCCAAAATTAACTCTAGGCCCTCTTTTATTCTCTAGTTCCATTTACTCCCCAGGTAATTTTTATTTAGTCGTATAGCTTTAATTATATTTTCGCCACCTGATGCAAGGAGCTGACTCATTTGAAAAGACCCTGATGCTGGGAAAGATTGAAGGTGGGAGAAGAAGGGGACGACAGAGGATGAGATGGTTGGACGGCATCGACACAATGGACATGAGTTTGAGTAAACTTCAGGAGTTGGTGAAGGACAGGGAGGCCTGGCGTGCTGCAGTCCATGGGGTTGCAAAGAGTAGGATATGATTAAGCGACTGAACTGAACTGATAGCTTTAACTACTCTAACAACTCCCAGATTCAAAGCCTCAGACCCACTTCCCTCAACTAAGAATCACATGCATGCTAAGTCATTTCAGTCATGTCCAACTCTTTGCAGCCCTATGGACTGTAGCCTCTGTCCATGGGATTCTCCGGGCAAGAATATTGGAGTGGATTGTCATGCCCTCCTCCAGGGGATCTTCCCAATGCACAGATTAAACCTGCATCTCTTATGTCTCCTTCATTGGCAGGTGGGTTCTTTACCATTAGCACAACTCAGGAAGCCCCATTTGACAACTGTACTTGGAATAAAATCTAAATGTCATTATCTCCTTGCTCACTATGACTCTGAGATTTGTATGAGGAGATTTATTGAAGGGTATATTCAGGGCTCACACTTGTGGTGGTTGAGAATGAAGGAAGCAGCATTGAAAAGTGGAAGATGCCAAATTGTTGATACAGTTACAACAAAGGCCTCAGCTGATCCTACAGGGAGTGCTGGAGCTGGAGCCTCAGAACTATTCCAGTTGAGGCAAGGGAGATTAGTTTCACTGCACGAGGTGATTATCAGATGTAGGCTAACCCCAGAGAGGAGGGTAATCTTGGGCAAGGCAGCTTCCTCCTATCAAGAGCAGGTCCTAGAGAGGACTCAGCTATGACTCAGTAGCCAGCTTTTGTGGCAGCTGGGGGAATGAGCATCCCTTCCTGAAGGGAGATCTGGGTGGCCCAGCACAGCTTCTACTATAACCATCCTTTATCTGGTAGTGTCTCATATGCATCATTTTCCATCCATTATGCAGCTTAATTTTTTATTTTCTCTCAAAGTATACACAGTGTGTTTTATTTCTTTGTTGATTATTACCTACTAGAATATAACATGGGCTTCCCTGGTGGCTCAGATGGTAAACAAACTGCCCACAATGCGGGAGACCCAGGTTCAATCCCTGGATTGGGAAGACTCCCTGGAGAAGGGAATGGCCACACACTCCAGTAGAATATAACACAATAAGAGCAGAAACTTTTCCTCTTTCTTCTTTATTTCTATATCCCCAGCATTTAGAAACAGTAGGAACATAGTAGGTACTTAATAAAAATGAGTCAATGAGTAAACAAATGTATCACATACTTACTTTATACTGGAAACTATGCTATGTTCCAGGAATACAGAAAGAAGAAGATAGTCTCCATCCTCCTGGAAATGACATTCTAGTAGAAATGATATACATATAAGGCACACATGGATAAAACATGCATATATAAACAATATTTTAATAAGTGTAGTTACAGCCAAATGCTGTTATCTAGTATTTTAGGAATCTATCTAGATTCAGGTACATCTGGTGGTCTAGCATACAAAACTCTTTACTCCATGACAATGTCAGAGACTAAAAAACAGCAGAAATTTTAAAGAGTTGTTTATTGTTCCTGCTAGTTTTTGGAAAGAAAAGTTAGAACTCTAGGACACATATCTTTTGCCCAGTTTGGGAGGAAAGAACAAAGAACAAAATAAGACAAAGTAACTCAGAGAAAATGAATATGTACTCACTTAACTGGCATTTTTATTGACCAACATCCTGTTTTCTAAACTGCTAGAGAGCAAGGCTATAATTGTACCTAAAGAGATAAGGGGTAAAATGCTTGTAATGAATGGATAATTCATAGTCACATTATATGTAAAAGTATAATTTTTCTGTTATGTAGTTTCAGTGACAGTTAAAATGTAATAAGGACTAGGAAATAACATTTCAGCTTTTATGTCATTGTGGAATCACAGATTCGTCTTTTAAAAAGCAGCTTATCTTCTGAAAGCTATGTTTTCTGCTTTCTATAGAATATTTATTTCCATTCACAATCAACCAAATGACTTTGCCTTATAGAGCTTCAGCAAGATGAATCTTGTTGCCTCCTCTGCTTGTTTTATTTGAAACATGGAAGTCTTTCATTCTGTGTTGTCTGTGTGGTAGTGAACATGACAACCAATATTTCAATTCTTGGGTTATCGTAAGTAAGATACTTCGCATTTCTAGAATAACTTGCATGGGAAATCTCAATTTGCTCTCTATATATGAATTTGCCAGTCTCTTTACTTCCTTGCACATTATTGTCGCAATACACGAAATGTAATCTGGGGCTGAACAGGTTTATATGCCCATCTTCTATGTGCTAGTTCATCCTAGACCAAGGTAAGCCTTGAGAAGATTCTAGCCTGTAAGAACTTCTACCTTAAAGTGAAAAGGGGTTTTAATGTTCATGGAATAATAAAACCAATGAGTCCTAATATTCTTCACTCAGTTTGTTATGGTCCTCTATCAAAATAAATTTTAGATCTCATTTTTTAAATAAAATAGACACACACAGAGACACACACACATATATATATACACTTTTTTTTTTTTTTGGCTGCATAGCTTCTTGGATTTTTTTTTCCCTAACCAGGGAGAAGCAGTGAAAAAAGCAGTGAAAGCAAGTCTTAATTACTGGACCACCAGGGAATTCCCACATTTTATATTTCTGATGATATCTTAGTTATCAATTTTACATGAATTTACTAAAATGTCACCTCTATTCTTGGATATCTTNAAGCTGAGCTTATCCTGGTTGCCTTCTGCTCCCAGACTCATCCTTCAACACCCCCGCTCCCCCACCTTCTCTCAGCGCATTTTCCCGAGGGGCAGCACCAAGGATGCTGTTATTATCCCTCCTCCTTGTCCCTGGCCAGCTCTAACCTCAGGTGTGTGCAGAACTCAACAGACGCCCAAGACCTTCCTCTGAGCCTCTCCACCTACTCAAGTCCAGTCTTGCAGAAAGCCCCTGGGAATTCTAGCTTCCTAACACAGAAGCTACAGGATCAAGCATAACACTTTTTGGTGCTCGTCGGGGAAAACTCTTAGCATCTTTCTACAAACACTTTCTCTTCCTCCTCCACTGGCTCTGAGCCCTCAGGAGCCTGAGGCAAGAGACAGCTCTGCTTGGAGGGAAGATGCTGTCCCTGAAGAGGATGATCTGAGCTCTGTACCTGGTACTCAGGTGCAGGCAGCTGTGTCTCCTGGAACCACTGCCCCCATGCAATGTGATACCTGCTGGAGGCCCTTGGACAAGAGAAGTACTTAATGAAAGTGTTTTTGAGAAGACAGAAATCTTAAAAAAAAGAAGCATATATGTAATATATAATATATATATATATAATTTGCATTTATGTACAGATTTGTATTCATTTATATATATGTCTATGAGTACATATATGTCTATGTGTGTATATACATTCATATAACTATCTCTAAATCTTCTTTCCCTCTCCCTCCACCACTCCTCAGACTTTGCAAGATGAAACAGAAAATTTAAAGTTACAAGTGGTCCTTCCTAGAGGGTGTCAGACAACAAGTGAAGTAATTCAGACAGAGAAGGAAGCTTGTCTTTTGACATCCCTTATATGTGGAATCTAGAAAGAGATGATACAGATGAGCTTACTTACAAGATAGAGACTCACCGACTTAGGAAAGAACTTATTGTTGCTGGGGGAAGGATGGGGAAAAAGGATAGTTAGGGAGTTTGGGATGGGCATGTACACTGCTTTGTTTAAACTGGATAGCCATTAAGGACCTGTCGTCTAGCACAGGGAACTCTGCTCAATGCTATGTGGCAGCCTGGATGGGAGGGGAGTTTGGGGGAGATGGATACATGTACGTGTATGACTGAGGCCCTTCGCGGTCCACCTGAAACTCTCAGAACATTGTTTGTTAATCAGCTATAACCCTGCAAAATAAAAAGCTAAAAAAAAAAAAAAAAGTTACGAGCGGTCCTTGGAGCTGTAATCCAACCTCCTGATGAATGAGTGAGAAAACAGCCCCAGAGCCGCCAAGTGATTCGGCAGGCACTGTCAGGGCTCGGACTTGCCTAGGAGTCCTGGCCGTTCCCAGTACATGGCTCTTCCCCCTCACCAGCTGCCTCTGTTTCCCAAGCTCTCAGCATGTGCTAGGGATACTGGCACTTCTCCAGTGCTGCCTGAGCCAGCCTCTGTTTTTTTAAAAAAATTATTCTTGTTTATTTTTTAAATGTTTTAAATTTTATATTGGAATACAGTTAATTAACAATGTTGTGTTATTTTCAGGTGTACAACAAAGAGATTCAGTTACACAAATACATGTATCTCTTCTTTTTCAAATTCTTTTCTTATTTAGGTTAATATAGAATACTGAGCAGAGTTCCTTGTGCTATACAGTAGGTCCTTGTTGGTTATCTATTTTGAAAAAAGCAGCTGTGTGTACATGTCCATCCCAAACTCCCAGTCTACCCCTTCCCCTCTTCCCTGTATTAATCATCCATTCATTTTCTAAGTCTGTGAGTCTGTTGCTGTTTTGTAAATAAGTTCATTAAGATCCCATATATAAGGAATATCATGTGATATATGTCTTTCTCTGATTTACTTCCCTTATATGATAACCTCCAGGTCCATCTATGTTGCTATAAATGGCATGATTTCAGTTTTTTTTTAATGAGTCAACCTCTGTGTTAAGGGGAGGATGCTGAGGGGCAGAATGGTTGAGGGACCTAGTCATACAATGGTCCACGATAGAGCTTCCAGGTCCTTCTAATTTCTAAATCTAAGTGCTTCACAGGACACACGAGCCTCTACCTTGCATGGCAGTTCCAGCTGACTGGTGGTGGCTGCATGGAGTGCTCGGGGGTTGGGCTGATTCAAAAGTGGCCTTCAGTCTCCGGGACCCTCGTCTGTATCCTGTTTGCCCCACTCCTAGCAAGGAGCCCTTTGGAATTCTCAACTAAAAAGCTGCTTTCCCCAGGCCTTGCTGCTTGTTGGGCCCTAGACTCCAACTTTACTTCTCTGAAGCCATTAAGATGCCTACACTTTGTTCAGCCTTTCAGCCACCAGTCACTGCACTGGAACTGGCAAATGCTGCAGGGGTCTCAAGTGGTGGCTCACCCTGTACTTCTCTTAACTCTGGGCTCTTGGTCCCTCAAGTCCCTGCTTCTTTGGCAGCTCTATGATGTCTTCAAACAGGTATTTTAAATATCTTCTATTCCTCCAGTAGTTTTAGCAGGAAAGTCAGCCGGCTACATGCTAATCCACCTTTACCAGATCTTTCCTAGTTTAGGATGTAGAGAAACCAAAACTGGAATAAAAAAAAAAATTAATCAACTTTGCCCTGTCAGGTCTTAGCTCCTGCACATGGGATCTTTTGTTGCAGTGTTCAGACTTCTCTCTAGTTGTGGCACTTGGGTTCAGGAGCATGTGGGATCAGAGTTCCCTGACTAGGGATCGAACTCAGGTCCCCTGCATTGGAAAGCAGATTCCAAACCACTGGACTACCAGGGAAGTCCCCCAGATCTGGAACTTGGATGCTGAGTCATTTGGGAAATTGGTCTCCTCCCAGCAACCCTTCCCTGAATGCAGCTGTAACTCTGAAACCTCTCTACATTTCAGCTGGGTTACTAGGGCAGTTCAGTGATGGAGCCTGGGGCAGGCAGCATTTTCTTTACATGAAGGACGAGGGGCACAATTTCTCTGGTACTGGGGCCTCTGGCCAGTAATGCTGGTTGAGTTATACAAGGCAGACTCCAGGCAGAGCTGGCTATCTAAGAGAGTAATCGCATCCCCTTCTATCATGTCCAGTGTGTTCTCTTGACAAAATTCTGTTAGCCTTTGCCCTGCTTCATTTTGTACTCCAAGGCCAAACTTGCCTGTTACTCCAGTTATCTCTTGACTTCCTATTTTTACATTCCAGTCCTCTATGATGAAAGGGACATCTTTTCTTTGGTGTTAGTTTTAGAACGTCTGCTAGGTCTTCNTTGCCCTGCTTCATTTTGTACTCCAAGGCCAAACTTGCCTGTTACTCCAGTTATCTCTTGACTTCCTATTTTTACATTCCAGTCCTCTATGATGAAAGGGACATCTTTTCTTTGGTGTTAGTTTTAGAACGTCTGCTAGGTCTTCATAGAACTGATGAACTTCAGCTTCTTCAGCGTCAGTGGTTGGGACATAGACTTGGATCACTGGGATGTTGAATGGTTTGTCCTGGAAATGAACTGAGATCATGCTGTCATTTTTGAGACTGTACCCAAGTACTGCATTTTGGACTCCTTTGCTGACTATGAGGGCTACTCCATTTCTTCTAAGGGATTCTTGCCCACAGCAGCAGATGTAGTGGTCACTTATTAAATTCACCCATTCCCATTCATTTTAGTTCACTGATTCCTAAAATGTCTTGGCATCTCCTTTTTTGATCATTTTCAATTTACCTTGATTCACGGACCTAACATTGCAGGTTCCTATGCAATATTGCTCTTAGAGCATCGGACTTTACTTTCATGACCAGATACATCCACAGGTGAGCGCTGTTTCCACTTTGGCTCAGCCTCTTCATTCTTTCTGGAGCTATTCGTAATCACCCTCCACTCTTCCCCAGTAGCACATTGGACACCTCTGACCTGGGGGGCTCATCTTCTGGTGTCGTATCTTTTTGCCCTTTCATACTGTTCATGGGGTCTCTTGGCTAGAATACTGGAGTGGTTTCCCATTCCCTCCTCCAGTGGAGCACGTTTTATCAGAACTCCCCACCAGGACCCATTTGTTTTGGGTGACCCTGCACAGCACGGCTCATAGTTTCATTGAGTTCCACAAGCCTCTTCGCCACGACAAGGCCGTGATCCAAAGTGCTACATCCCTGGTTCTTAAGCAGGTACCCAGTGGCCTCAGCAAGGCTCAAATGAAGCCCATTAAGTCCACTTGGGCACAAGTTGACCAGGCAGGAGTGTGAGCAGATCTGTGGATGATAAATATCTGCCTCATCCTTCCACTGTCACCTGTGAAATCTTCCGAGAAACAGACGGGGCAAGGGGGCCTGCTGCTAGCTGTGAGCTGTGCTTCTATTTCTCAAACAGTTTGCTCTAAAATGGTCAGAATAGGTAATGATGTATAAAAGGAATGAAGTGGTGACAAAATGGACCTGTTTGCAAAGTGCTTGTGCAGTATTTATGGCCCTGATACGCCATTCAGTGCTGTGTTTGGAGAGCGACTGATGGCCTAGCGACACACGGACACGGCCCAGTACTTCGCATTGTAGGAGTTGGTGACGTGTAGAAAGGGCACATCCTTTGCCTTTGGGAGGGGCCAGGATACCTTTCCTCTCTGGGTGGCCAAGGGCAAAGGCTCCTGGGCTGTGTCCCTCACTCGTTTTTCTTGTGACTTGGCACCTTTGTAATTTTGCAGAGTCCCCTCCTCTCCCTCCAGCCCATGAGGCATCCTTAGCGCAACCACAGCAGCAGAAAACCAGAGGAGAGCAAGATGTGACTGAGGAGCATGAGGCTTGATCACAGCTGTGTGAGTGGGCAGTAGGCAGACGGGAAGAAGGCCAGGGGCATTGTGAAGTCAGACCTCTCTGGGTCGAAGCCCGGTTCTGTGACTTTCCTGTCCTTGGCCTGTCACTTAGCCTCTGAGTCTCTCCTTCATCATCTGTTAAAGGTGGCCAATCATCAAACGCAGCAGCTTTGCCTCTCGGTGGAAATAAGACACTGTCCATGGAGGGTAACATGTCCTCAACCTGGCTTCTCAATTTCTCCACTTTCCAACCACCACCGGCCTTTTATCACATGGCGTCTTAGCCACCCCTGCCTTACTCATGCCCTGCCTCTTGTCACCACCGGAAAAAGCAACACATCAGAATCTCAGTTCTGAACGTTGCAATCTCCAACGCTTCCACTTGCTCAGGGCCCTCACTGCTGTGGTTCCTCTACTAAATCTAGACCTCCCATCAACGTGGTCTTTGCCCTGGAAGATGGCAACAAAGCAGACTTTCTGCTCCCATGCCTGTACCCCTACCCTCTTCTCTCCAAAGCAGATAGAGTGATGTCCTCAAATTTTAATTCTACCATGTTCTTCCTCTGTTTAAAGGCTTTCAGTGATTTCCCTAAGTGGTAGCCAACCAGCCAGCCAATTAACTCATAAATGCTGATGAGCACCTACTTGGCACCGGCTGCCATGATGGATGATGTCAGTGCAAAAGATATGTGCAGAGCCATCAGCTCCTCCATGCACAGTGATGTAAAGTTGCCCACCACGTGTCTGTAACTATCTTGTTTAATCTTTACCACAAACATCATTTTCTCCCTTTGTCAGCAGATGGAATTGATCCTCAGAGAGGTTACAGAACTGCCCGAGATCACACAGCTGGGATGTGATCACACCAGAAGTAGACCCAGGCAGCCAGGCTCTTCAGCCTGTCTTCCACCATGTTGTTCTGCCTGGGTAGCTCTAGGACCATGGCTTAGCCCCATCACTTACTCATGAAACCACCACCATTATAAACCCTGTGGTATAACACAGGGCATCAATAACTTGAAGGGCACCCCACATCCAACACAACCCCTTTGTAGAAAATCTTAGGCTATTTCCCAGGGAAAAACCTATATTCTGCACTCGCTCATTTTCTTGTCTCTTCCCAGTATCTGTATTCCAGGCTTTTGGTCTTACAGTCTCTTCCTTCTCACTGTCATCAGTAACTCTGCATCTAACAGTTCTGTGACATAGATGAGATCTTATCATCATCACCGTTTTGGATGAAGAAGACAATCAGGCTCAGAGAGTTTTGTTTACTTGCTGGTTCCCAGTTAGTGATAAGTAGAACAAAGCTTTGGTCCCAGAACTTCTGCTCAAAAAAATTCCATCCTATTATTCCTCGTGGGTCATGTCACTGTTTTTTCTGCGTGTGGAGTTCTGCAGCAGGAGGGGCCAATACTGTGTGCTTAATGCTGGCCGATTTCAGCAGCTTCTTACAGCTTTGTTTTGGGAAGGGCTCTGCGGTTGCATTTAGACTCACCTTTAATGAGCATCCTGATTAGTTAAGAGTTGTCTGCTAAGTGTGGAACCTTGTATAGGTTGTTCTGNCTGGGCTGTGTCCCTCACTCGTTTTTCTTGTGACTTGGCACCTTTGTAATTTTGCAGAGTCCCCTCCTCTCCCTCCAGCCCATGAGGCATCCTTAGCGCAACCACAGCAGCAGAAAACCAGAGGAGAGCAAGATGTGACTGAGGAGCATGAGGCTTGATCACAGCTGTGTGAGTGGGCAGTAGGCAGACGGGAAGAAGGCCAGGGGCATTGTGAAGTCAGACCTCTCTGGGTCGAAGCCCGGTTCTGTGACTTTCCTGTCCTTGGCCTGTCACTTAGCCTCTGAGTCTCTCCTTCATCATCTGTTAAAGGTGGCCAATCATCAAACGCAGCAGCTTTGCCTCTCGGTGGAAATAAGACACTGTCCATGGAGGGTAACATGTCGTCAACCCGGCTTCTCAATTTCTCCACTTTCCAACCACCACCGGCCTTTTATCACATGGCGTCTTAGCCACCCCTGCCTTACTCATGCCCTGCCTCTTGTCACCACCGGAAAAAGCAACACATCAGAATCTCAGTTCTGAACGTTGCAATCTCCAACGCTTCCACTTGCTCAGGGCCCTCACTGCTGTGGTTCCTCTACTAAATCTAGACCTCCCATCAACGTGGTCTTTGCCCTGGAAGATGGCAACAAAGCAGACTTTCTGCTCCCATGCCTGTACCCCTACCCTCTTCTCTCCAAAGCAGATAGAGTGATGTCCTCAAATTTTAATTCTACCATGTTCTTTCTCTGTTTAAAGGCTTTCAGTGATTTCCCTAAGTGGTAGCCAACCAGCCAGCCAATTAACTCATAAATGCTGATGAGCACCTACTTGGCACCGGCTGCCATGATGGATGATGTCAGTGCAAAAGATATGTGCAGAGCCATCAGCTCCTCCATGCACAGTGATGTAAAGTTGCCCACCACGTGTCTGGAACTATCTTGTTTAATCTTTACCACAAACATCATTTTCTCCCTTTGTCAGCAGATGGAATTGATCCTCAGAGAGGTTACAGAACTGCCCGAGATCACACAGCTGGGATGTGATCACACCAGAAGTAGACCCAGGCAGCCAGGCTCTTCAGCCTGTCTTCCACCATGTTGTTCTGCCTGGGTAGCTCTAGGACCATGGCTTAGCCCCATCACTTACTCATGAAACCACCACCATTATAAACCCTGTGGTATAACACAGGGCATCAATAACTTGAAGGGCACCCCACATCTAACACAACCCCTTTGTAGAAAATCTTAGGCTATTTCCCAGGGAAAAACCTATATTCTGCACTCGCTCATTTTCTTGTCTCTTCCCAGTATCTGTATTCCAGGCTTTTGGTCTTACAGTCTCTTCCTTCTCACTGTCATCAGTAACTCTGCATCTAACAGTTCTGTGACATAGATGAGATCTTATCATCATCACCGTTTTGGATGAAGAAGACAATCAGGCTCAGAGAGTTTCGTTTACTTGCTGGTTCCCAGTTAGTGATAAGTAGAACAAAGCTTTGGTCCCAGAACTTCTGCTCAAAAAAATTCCATCCTATTATTCCTCGTGGGTCATGTCACTGTTTTTTCTGCGTGTGGAGTTCTGCAGCAGGAGGGGCCAATACTGTGTGCTTAATGCTGGCCGATTTCAGCAGCTTCTTACAGCTTTGTTTTGGGAAGGGCTCTGCGGTTGCATTTAGACTCACCTTTAATGAGCATCCTGATTAGTTAAGAGTTGTCTGCTAAGTGTGGAACCTTGTATAGGTTGTTCTGAAATTTTTTTTTGACTTAATTTTTAAAAGATTTTTTTTCTGATGTAGACCAATTTAAAAAGTCTTTATTGAATTTTTGTTACAATATTGCTTCTGTTATTTATTTATTTTTCTGGTTCTTTGGCCTCAAGGCATGTGGGATCTTATCTCCCTGACTAGGGATTGAGCTGGCTCTCCCTGCATTGGAAGGTGAAGTCTTAACCACTGGGGCACCCGAGAAGTTCCCCTTGAACATCTATATCACCTCTTAGGTAACATAATGTGGCAGCATCTAGCAGTGTCTGGGATGAAGTTGAAGCTCAGAAAGTGTGAAATTTAGTTGGTAGAGTTGCTTTTAGGGAGAAGAGTAGCAAAGAATATGAATTCTTTTAAAATAGCCTGCATCTGCTTTTGCATGAGACGGGGTTCAGAAGACAGAAACACTAGACCAAGGGGTCAAGGTGGTGTAGGTGGTGGTGTAATATAAAGAACTGGGGCTTTGGGGCTGGCATTCCTGGGTTTGAAATTCCTCTCTCTTGTGGTAGCTGTGTGACCTTCAGCAAGTCACTCCAATATCACATACTCCATTTGTGGAGGTGGTAATGGTACTGATCAAATAGGGTTGTTGAGTGGATTAAATGAGATTATGTATATAAAGGTGACACACAGAAAGTGTTCCCCAGACAAAGGGATATATGGAAAGTGTTCCTGACATACAGGAATTGTTCCATAGATGTGAACTATTAATAGTATGGTGCATGAAATCACACCACGGTTCCTGACAAACAAAAGGCACTCAAAGTTTTCCTTTCCTTCTGCTGCAAGAGACCAGGCAGCATGTTCTCTTCCTTCTGGCCCAGATCCTCTGGCTGCAAAGCAGCATCTGCTAGCCTCATGTTCAGGTTCTCTGGGAGCCATGGAGATGACTGTAAAGTTTGCAGTTGCCCAGAAGACAAAGGCAAAGCACAGATCTGGTCTGCTCTCAAATTAGGACCTACTTCTTCCAGGGGAAAGGTACTTACAGATGGCCTCGTTGGGAGGGGCTGTGAGACCCTACAGCCTGGGCCCTGAGGTTATTTGCAGCAGTTGCAGATGGACTACCAGCGTGCAATATCAGGATACTCTGCTGATGCTAAGCATCTCTTGGTCCAGCTCTGCATTCTTACCTTCTACCGATCATCCGGCAGGCAGTTAACTCAGGAATGTGCTTTGGGCAGAAGAGGAGGTCTAGGCAAAGTGGATGGGCATTAATACATGTGGTTAGGACATCCCTGCTGGTCCAGGGGTCAAGACTCTGCACTCCCAAGGCAAGGGGTTCGATCCCCGGATCAGGGACTAAGATCCTGCATGCCACAGGGAGCAGCAGAGTCTTTCAGGAAGTGTCTGGAGAGTTTGAAAAATGCTAGACCGATGGACTGAAAAAGATACCTGAAGGACAGCTTAGCTCTGTCTTGCTAGACTTGCCCTCTTGAAGGTGATATAATTATTTCCCTGTGCTTGTTCGAGACTTTTGTTTTTGGGAGTTCTTATTTGAAACTAAATTTGTTTTGAGAATTGTGGGGCTCCCTGTTGAAAAGCACAGGTTTATCTATCTACTCCTTCAGATGTGGTCCAAATCCTGACGCTTTTACTCTCTTGCTTCAGAGTGATTAGTTTACTCTTCTCTCTTCTAATTTGTAAAGTGGGATCATGACACTTTCCTTAAGGACTTATTTGGGAGAAGAAAAGAAAAGAATGAATGGAAAGCATGCATCATGGAGCACAGCCCAGAGTAGGTGATTGAGCTTGTCATTGGCATCACCGACTGATCAGATTTTGGGGGCAGAGGGGGAAGTGTTCTTATTTAGGGCTCAGAACATTCAGTGTCCCTGCAGGTTGAATGTGCAGAGACGTCTCCAACCTCCCTAGGCCCTGTGGAGATAATGTCACTTTGCCTCCGTTACCAAGTTGTTGTAAACTACAACAAAGTAATGGATGAGAAAGGCATGGTTAACTGTTAAGTATTATCCAAGTGGGAGGTGATTTTGGAGGGAATCAGGATTATTAAGGAGTAATTCACATGCAGTAAAATCCACCCCATTTAAACTGTACAGTTAGTTAAGTTTTAATAAATGCCTTCTGTGGTGTAGCCATGACGATGGTCAAGATATTGAACCATTCCATTGCTCCAAAAAAGAAATAAATAAATAATTCTCTTGGCAGTAAATCCCCCTCTCCAATACCAACCCCTCGGCAATTACTGAGCAGCTTTCTGTTCCTGTAGTTTTGCCTTTTGTAGCTGAATGTTAAGTAAGTGGAATCAGCCAGAGTGTATGGTCTTCTGTCTGGCTTCTTTTATTTAGCACAGTAATTTTTAAGATTCCCCCACATGAATGTGTGCATCACTAGTACATTCTTTTTATTCAGTTCAGTTCAGTCACTCAGTCATGTCTGACTCTTTGGAACCCCGTGGACTGCAGCATGTCAGGCCTCCCTGTCCATCACCAACTTCCAGAGCTTGCTCAAACTTGTGTCCATTTAGTCGGTGATGCCATCCAGCCATCTCATCCTCTGTTGTCCCCTTCTCCTCCTGCCTTCAGTCTTTCCCAGCATCAGGGTCTTTTCCAATGAATCAGTTATTTGCATCAGATGGCCAAGGTATTGGAGCTTTGGCTTCAGCATCAGTCCTTCCATTGAATTTTATTATTATTATTATTAAATAATTTTAAAATTAAAATTATTATTAATATTTTTATTGGGGTATAGTTGCTTTATAATGATGTGTTAGTTTCTGCTGTACAATGAAGTGAATCAGCTATATGTTTACATATATCCTCTCTCTCTTGGATCTTTTTGTTATTGAGTGGCATGTCATTGTATGGCCTTCCCTGGTGGCTGAAATGGTAAAAACTTTGCCTGCAATGCAGGAGACCTGGGTTCAGTCCCTGGATTGGGAGGATCTCCTAGAGAAGGGATTGGCTACCCACTCCAGTATTCGTGCCTAGGAAATCTCATGGACAGAGGAGCCTGGCAGGCTACAGTCCATGAGGTCGCAAAACAGGAAGTACTGAGCAACTGAGCATGTGTGGCTGTATGCCAGGCAGTAAGCAAGCTCTCACCAGGACCCAGTCATNACAGCACTGTGCTTTGTAATGCTTTATACATTTTGAGGGTCCAAATCCTTTATTACAGTGTCATCTCCTTGAGAGCAAGGCTGTGTCTGTGCTGCCCCGTCTCATGTTCCTGGAATCCTGAGTGTCTGGCCCAGAGCAGGTACTCACACATCCTTTAGGAGTTTGCAATTAGGGGCAGTGATGGGGAGGCAGGAGAGGATTTGGCAGGAGGTGTCCCTTCCTCCAGGTTCTGTGCTGGAGGGCTGTGTGATCTTGGGCAAAGTATTTCCTTTTTCTGGGCTTTTTACACATCTAAGGGTATGAAGTGAAGTGGTAGTCACTCAACCGTGTCCGACTCTTTGCAATCCCATGGACTGCAGCCCTCCAGGCTTGTCTGTCCTTGGAATTCTCCAGGCAAGATTATTGGAGGTTGCCAGTCCCTTCTCTAGGGAATCTTCCTAAGTGCACTTGGGTCTCCCGCACTGCAGGTAGATTCTTTACCACTGAACCACCAGGGAAATCCTCTAAGTGTATGGCAGGCACATAACAACATATATTCTACAGAATTAAGCAAGTCCCAAGGAAGGGATGAGTCACTCAAGTAAAGAAAGATCTTCACTTTTTAATCTCTTCGACTCCGCTGGCATAATAGCATCTGAGAAGTTGAAATATTTACTGCACTGATGCTACAGAAATTCTCAGATACCATATGGAAGAGATCTGTGAAGCTCTGTAACACAGTCATCTGTTCTCCCGTTGTATATACTGGGGGCTCTCCCTCTGCTATTATTGTAGTGAATTACTAAGAGGATATTTGTCATCTTTGGGGACTGGCAGAAATCACAAATATTTGTGCTTGTCTACATGATCCTTGGTGCTAATCAGCAGAAAACCCTTTGCAGGACTCAAGGCTTCAAGTCCAAATGCACTAGTCCTTTCATGTTTATTAAATGCGCCTCTTTAATCATCACTAATTACAAGGCACATAAAACTGATGGAAAGTTTCAGGGACAAGAGATTGGAAAAGCCAGAAGGACACCAAATAATACCGTTGCTTAGAGAAAAGGAAGGATGATGCTCAAAACTCTCTAAGAGAGAGAATTAGGAATCAGGGAGAAAAAGACTTTGAGAGTTACAGCAAATGATTTTAATTGAACCCGTGGCTTCAGATATTCTTATTTCCACTGGAGCTTATCAAGCTAAAGCAAGATGTTAAGCACATTCTTTAAAATTTATATAAGAGCTAAGCTTCCTTTTAGATTTTTTTGGGGGTGTCATTCAGAATGAATTGGGTCAAGGAGAGGAGGGGTTTGGTTAAAAAGATGGGAGGAAGAGGTGTGCTTGCTGAAAAAAATGGGATTAAATATCAGCCTGGGTTTTTTTTTTTTTCTATCAACCCAACAAAGATTATCCCAGAGAACCTCAGTCTAGAGTTAAAAATGGGGTTATGATCTCATTATCAGACAGTATTTCCCTGGATCTGCCTTCTGCTGCTAGATGGGAAATCCAATCCCTCTTGGATTTTTCCAAGTGGTCAAATGGCTACCTGAGGTGTTCACGTGTGCCCTGGGGAGTTGTTTGCTTGATTCCGTGGGGGGCGTCTAGCATTTTCCTCCTCTTCTGTTGAGGTTATGCTTATGGTTGCTACACGTAAAGAAGGCTGAGACCCCAAACCGGTCCATCCAGGGGAAGCCATTAGCTTTCTCAAGTCTTTCTAAGCATTCAGGGTGGTTGGGCTTCCTCAGTGGCTCAGTGGTACAGAATCTGCCTGCCAATGCAGATGATGCAAGAGACTCATGGGTTTGGTCCTTGGTTGGGAAGATACCCTGGAGAAGGGCATGGCAACCCACCCCAGTTTTCTTCCCTGGAGAATCCCATGGACAGAGGAGCCTGGTGGGCTACAGTCCATGGGGTCACAAAGAGTCAGACAAGATTGAAATGACTGAGAATGCATGTGGCCAAGACATGATCTTATAGGAAGAACACAGTTTTTCAAGTAGATAGACCTGAGTTCAGTCTTGAATCTGCCACTGACTAGTTGTATAAGGACCTTGAGCAAGTGACTCAGCCTTTCTGAGACTCCATCGAACCTCAAAGGGGCTTGTCACCTCTCCCCACAAAAGAGGCTTCTCTGTTGCTGATTCTCATGGAGATGGAAAGGAACCCCCTCTCCCTGCCTTACACACTCCTTTATGGCGGCCTTTGTGTTCTAGGACTCATGCCCCCCTAAGGGGGCTGGATGACTGTACCTTCTGGTGACCAAGTTCAAGACATATTTCAAATCATTTCCCTTGCTTTGCCTCTTTCAAGCCTGTGTTCATGCTCACTCTCTTCTCTGAGTATTACGTCTGCCTACAAGGTTCCCCAGCTCCTTGTAAACCCTGGAGATGCTTCCTCCATGGTTCTTTGGAACTCTTGAGTTCATCTGAAGCCCAAGTAAACACTGCTTCAGTTCAAGTTCAGGGCCCCTTTGCAGTAACACTTGTTTTTCCATTTCATTCTTTCTAAGTGTCCTCAAAAGCTTTACTGAGCAAAGAGCCATAATGCAGGGACTGAAAGGGCAGAGAGCAGCCGTGGTCACCTGAACTGGAGCTTATGTGTTCACGGGCCGACTTTGGAGCTGATCTGAAGGGCAAACGAGGTCAGGATCCAACATAGCGCTTCCTCTTCAGTGATGCTTGAGTGTTGGGTTGGAAAGACTCCAAGGAGCAAGAAGGAAAGTGGAGAAAGGAAAAAAGGGTTTTTACATAAAATTTAAAAGGCTTTCAGGTACTTCAAGGCCTGAATGTGGTCTTATCTTTCACTGATGGCCTCTGCATGCAAGTTATTCATTTTATTTTATTTAAGAATTTTTTGGATGTGGACCTTTTTAAAGTCTTTAATGAATTTGTTACAATGTTGCTTCTGTTTAATGTTTTGGTTCTTTGGCCAAGAGATATGTGGGATCTTAGTTCCCCCACCAGGGATGCTGCGTGCTCACTGCTGAGTAGCACAGAGTCTTATTCCGTCAGTCCTCCAGGCCAGGCACACAGGAGCCCGGGGAAGTGACGAGAGAGCCTTGCTTATCCAGGGTGTCACTGAGCTGAGTGACTCACCGCAGGAAGAAGGCAAGATATTTCCCCCTTTTGTTGGCTTCCCTGGTGGCTCAGTGGTGAAGAATCTGCCTGCCAAGTTGGGAGATGTGGGTTCAACCCTGGGTCAGAAAGTTTCCCTGGAGAAGGGAACGGCAGCCCACTCCAGCATTCTTGTCTGGAGAATTCCCTGGACAGAGGAACCTGGCAGGCCACGGTCCGTGGGGTCGCAGAGTCAGACCCGGCTGGGCGACTTCGCTTTCACCCGTTGTGCTCTCCACACATTCCGTGTCTTTCCACTGCCTGTGTGTCATTGCCTCCACTCTCCAGCCTGCCTCCTGTTCTGCAAGGTTTGGCTCACCTGCCCTCCGCACTCTCTTACCGCACACACAGTATCTGCAAGCGGGTCCCGCGCCCCCGCCCCGTTCCCTTTATCATTACCCTGCTGTTCTTCCCTCATGGAGTGAACGCCTTCCTCCCACTCTGTCTGTCAAAGTCCTACTCATTCAGCAGGTGGCCCAGTGCAACAGCGTCTGCCACCAAACTGTGTCTGTGCCCCAGAGTTCTCTGTCCCCCACGTAACACTCTGTCTTCCTGCCAGAGAATCTGTTTTCCTATGTCAGAGTTATTAGTTACGTGTCTTGTGTCATCCTCCAGTTGTAAAGTCCTTGAAAGTAGCTTTTGATCTTATTCATTTCTTTAAATTGAAGTTTACTTAATTTACAGTGTAGTGTTAGTTTCAGGTGTACAGCAAAGCGATTCAGTTCTTCCTTTCATCTATCTATCATCTATTTATCTATTTATTTCAGATTCTTTTCCATTTAGGTTATTGTGAGATATTGAATATAGCTTCCTGTGCTACGCAGTAGGTTGTTTACTTTATATATAGTAGTGTGTATGTGTTATCCCCAGACTCTTAATCTATCCCTCCCTCTCCTTTATCCCTCTGATAACCTTAAGTTTTGTTTTCCATGTTTGTGAGTCTATTTCTGTTTTGAAAATAAGTTAATTTGAACAATTTTTTTTTGATTCCACATATAAGTGATATGATATTTGTCTTTCTCTGTCTGACTTCACTTAGCATTATTACCTCCAGGTCCATCCATGTTGCTGCAAATCACATGATTTCATTTTTTTTTTTGTGGCCAAAGTATTCCATCGTATGTATTTAACACATCTGCTTTATCCATTCCTCTGTCGATGGACATTTGGGTTGTTACCATGTCTTGGCTATTGTAAATAGTGCTGCTGTGAACATTGCCATCTGGGAAGCCAAGCTAAATATCTGAAATGGGGACAGAGGTAACTATTCAACCAGCATCAGAAAAAAATGTGGTCTTGTCTTTCACTGATGACCTCTGCATGCAAGTTATTCATTTTATTTTATTTAAGAATTTTTTTGATGTGGACCTTTTTAAAGTCTTTAATGAATTTGTTACACTGTTGCTTCTGTTTAATGTTTTGGTTCTTTGGCCAAGAGATATGTGGGATCTTAGTTCCCCCACCAGGAATCCAGCCCACACCCTCTGCATTGGAAGACGATAACCACTGGGGCACCAGGGAAGTTCCCAAGTCCTTCATTTTAAAAGGGTCGATCTTGGTGCTAAGAAAGCTCAGGGGAAGTTTGACCTTCTCATGCTTTTGTCTGTAAGTGATGAGGCTGGAAATGAGGATTGAGGAGTCTAGTCCTAGGACGACAGGCTGGTGGCCAGAACCTAGGCTGAGGAAGGGACCAGGCTCATTGACTATCCTGGTTTGTCTGGGACTGACTGGGTTCTCAGTAGACAGGACTTTCTGGGTTACACCAGGGGAGTTCCAGGCAAACTGATACAAGTTGTTGCCCTCAGGGACTCACAGAGCCTAGCCAGCTCTAGAGTGGAGGGACATAATCCGTGGCCAAACTGGGAGGCCTTCTTTTGTGGATGTGGGAATCGGTTGGCCGCAGAGCACGGTGGACTCAGCCCCATTTTCCAGAGAAAGTTGTTTATGTCTCATCCTGGAAATAGTTCTTATGGGTTTATGAAATGCATTGTTTTTGGATTTCTTCCTCTGGTAGGATTAGTTCAGCTGACAAGATGCCTGGTGCGGCATCCCTAAATAAGAATCCCCATCGTCTTTCCCTATCTGGACAGATTGTCGCTCCTCATGGCGTTGCTCTCTGTCAGGCAGGATATTTCTGACTCTGTCTCCTCTGACCTCCAGGCATTTAATGAGAAGAACATCTATTTAAGCCTTGCTGTGCTGTGCTAAGTTGTTTCAGTCGTATTCAACTTTTTGTGACCCCATGGACCATAGCCCGCTAGGCTCCTCTGTCCATGGGATTCTCCAGCCAAGAACACTGGAGTGGGTTGCCATTTCTTCCTCCAGGGATTCTTCCCTACCCAGGGAAGGAACCCACATCCCTTATGTCTCTGCATTGGCAGGCGGGTTCTTTACCACTGGCATCACCTGGGAAGCCCTGCAGATAAAAAGAATGCCCTTAATTTATTTTCCTTGCCTTCCAGATGAAAAGGGGGTATTGAGAGAAAAACAGCTGGGGGAGGGGAGGGGAGAGAGAAAAGCGAGGTCAAGTTCTTCTGATGAGAGATGAGCGTGCACAGAGAGCCTGGTGGGTCAAATCCACATGGAAGGAGGTATCGGAAGGCTGTTCAGGCATCGTTTTTCTGCCCTAAAAATTTCTTTTCTTCTTTCTTTTTTTAAAGAGCCTTTAACTTCCTCTCCCTTCCTTTTCCCTTCATTTGTCAGCTGTGAGTATTTTGGTTTGACTCAAGAGAAACAGACAGCTGGTGGAGCTCTCATTGCTTCAATAACACCAGGCTGTTTATGTTCACACTTTCCCTCCGGCGAGGGGAGCTGGTGTTTAGGAAAGCAGCTTCATGTCCTCAATCTTTGTGCTTTGGGGGCTGGGCCATGGTGGAAATGAACTTCTCTGAGTTCAAGGTCAAATTGGTGAGCCCTGCGTGCCAGTGGTGAAAAGAGTGTGTTGTAGATAAATGTATTTATGTTGCTAATGGGGAATCCAATATTATGAATATATATTAAAAAAAGGGAGCATTGAAAAAGGTGTGTAAAAGAAGTATGAAGAAAAGGTATGAAAAATGTGCCGTTATACACAGAACTTCCCTGGAGGCTCAGTGGTAAAGAATCTGCCTGCCACTGTAGGAGACGCAGGAGACTTGGATTCAGTTCCTGGATCCAGAAGACCCCCTGGAGAAAGAAATGGCAACCCACTCCCACTCCAGTATTCTTGCCTGGAAAATCCCAGAAGGGCCAGGCGGGCTACATTCTAGGGGGCGGCAAAAGAGTCAGATATGATGTAGTTGGCAACTAAACAACACCAGACCTCTAAGTGCTAAGCACAGAAAGCCACTAAATAAAGTCTTTGCAGTTGTTCTCATGTGTTCATTCATATAGTAAAAGCAAGGAGTAGCCAATGCCTTTGCATTGAATTATGGTTTACAAAGAGCACAGCGCTCTCATCTGAAAAGAAAAAATTGGGAGGAGGACAAGGGGGTGGCAGATAAGTGAAATAATTTGATTCCAGACACCATGCTAGTTGGCTACCTTCAAGGAGGCCAGGCCACCGTGATTCTGTAGGCGGGAATAGGTGG
This sequence comes from Neotragus pygmaeus, assembly GCA_006410875.1. NCBI lineage: Eukaryota > Metazoa > Chordata > Mammalia > Artiodactyla > Bovidae > Neotragus > Neotragus pygmaeus. The sequence continues at coordinate 740,902 of SJYV01053313.1, forward strand.
TGAGGGAGGGTAATGATTTGGGGGAAACCTGCAACAAGGATAACGTCATTATGAAACTCACCCATCTCAGCAGCAAATGGAAACCTGATTTTCTCCTCCTCACTGTTCTCAGGGCCTCTCCTGACCCTCAGGGCATTGTTCTCAGCCTTGGCTGCACGCTTGGAACTACCTGGGAGCTTAAATAACTACTGATGTCTGGGGTCCGTCCCTGAAGGCTCTGATTTATTTGGTGTGGGGTGAGGGCAGAGCATCAGAATTCTTAAAAGCTCCCCAGGTGGCTGTAATGTGCAGCAGAATTTGAGAACTATTGTCTTAGAGTCTCAAAGTGTGGCTCCTCAGCCAGGATCCAGCATCACCTGGGAACTAGTTAGATATGGAAGGTCCTAGGTCCCACCCCAGACTGAATTAAAATCTGTATTTTAATGTGATCCCCAGGTGACACTTGTGCCCAGTAAAGGTGGGGGAATGTGTGGCATTCTGTGTCTCTAGGCAGGTGGGACTGGCCAACAGGTTTGCTGAGATGTTATTTATAAGCTATAGAATGGTTAAAGCAAGGTTTTTGAGGTCAGCTATACCAGGCTTCCTGGAGAAGGCAATGGCACCCCACTCCAGTACTCTTGCCTGGAAAATCCCATGGACGGAGGAGCTTGGTAGGCTGCAGTCCATGGGGGTCGCTAAGAGTCAGACATGACTGAGTGACTTCACTTTCACTTTTCCCTTTCATGCATTGGAGAAGGAAATGGCAACCCACTCCAGTGTTCTTGCCTGGAGAATCCCAGGGATGGGGGAGCCTGGTGGGCTGCTGTCTGTGGGGTCACACAGAGTTGGACACGACTGAAGCGACTTAGCAGCAGCAGCAGCAGCATACCAGGTTTCCTAGTTTGCTCAGTGGTAAAGAATCCGTCTGCTGATGCAGAAGAGGCAAGTTCAGTCCCTGGATTGGGAAGATCCCCTGGAGTAGAAAATGAAAATGCACTCCAGTATTCTTGCCTGGAAAATTCCATGGATGCAGGAGCCCGGAGGGCTACAGTCCATGGGGTTGCAATAAGTCAGACACAACTAAGCAACTGAGCACACACACACTTGGATTCTTCTGTTTAGTAGCTGTGAGCTATTGGGTAAGTCAATGACCTCAGTTTCCTCACCCGTAAAATGGGGACAACTTGTACACCCATCACCTGGGATGGCTGTGATGAGAAGCTACCCATAGGTGCTTTCCACACTGCCTGGCACAGAGCAAGCACTGTGTCTTTATTAGCTGTCATTGTCACTATGAAGATGTACTGATTTGTTAGAACGGAGGATTTTTTTTTTTAATCAAACTTAAGTTTCTTGGGGAATTATACAGTGAGTGGATGGGAGAGAGGGTCCACTTTAGTTAAGCTATAGTAATATTTGGTTTTGATTTTATGATCATTTCTGGATTTCCAGCTGGCAGTTATTTTAATTATCCGAGACTGGGAGTGAATAAGATGTAACCTTTTTAATTTTTCCTCGCTAGTTTCAGAGATGTTCTGGGAACTGGATGTTAGGACATCAGAGACAAATCACTTCCTGTGGGCTCTTCAGGTTATAGCCCCCCTGGTGAACCCATTTCCCCATCCCCAGGGCCAGCCAGCTTCTGGGAAGCTGCAGACATGCTCTTACTATATGGGAGCAGGCCGGGAGCCAGCCTTGAGGTTCTTGGCCCAGTAAAAAGAACTCAATCCTCAGCAGAGCCTGGCCTCAATGACTCACTGCTCTAAAGGATATAACTCATATATCTAGATGAGAGGCTCATATATTTGCTGGACACTGTTGCAATGAGTGGAGCCTTACTGAGAGCCAATCAGGATCATTAGTCAAAAGTATGACCTCAATTCCAGCCAATCAGGCTGCTCCCAAAAGACCTGGCCCTTCCACGGGTTTCCTGTTATTTGTAACTCACTCAGAGGACATGGGTCAGGGACCCAGGTAGAACCACCTGCTGGGGACTCCAGTTTCTTTTGCATTGTAAATCCAGGGCCATAACTGTTTGGAAAAGGGCTCTGCAAAGTAGAGCCAGACGATACTACTTGGACAAAGTGTTTTGAGGTTGCAGAAGTTGAAGACTGTCACCTATTACATCCTTTTCGTGGAGACCAAGCAAGCAACTAGCATACTACAGACTTGCAGTGGTCATGGTATAAAGAAAACTCTGCAGCTTTGTTTTACTCAAATCTTTATGAGGATGTGTGCTGTGGATTCATATTTTAAAATAATGTCTATTGAACATCTGGCTAAACTAGTGTTTTATGGAACAAATTCTGGGAGCTGCTTAGAGAATCCTAAAACAAGCAATGCCTGTAACGTACATTGTGTTCGGTCAATCAACCATCAGTCACTTAAGTTACTTCTGGGTTCTGGGGCTGCTTTAGAGGTCATCATTAAGGGAGGTGGTTTCATTTTCCGAGGAGGTTGCACTTAAGCTGAACCGTGAAGAGTGAGAACAGCCTGATGAAGAGCTGCGGAGGAGCCTGCAGCTGGAGGGATGGAGTGAGCAGGAGAATGGCAGGTATGCAGGCAGAAGCTGGCATGTGCAGGGCCTGCTGGGCTCCGGTCACGTGTCTGAGATCCCTCTCCACCCCTGCTTGTGTGATGAGAAACCACTGAAGGGTTTCCAGCAAGAATCTGACATGGCTTGGTTCGTTTTAGAAATACAATTTTGTCTCCTCCACAGAAGATGGTTTATAGAGAAACAAAACTGAAAGGGAGTAGGACGGATCATGTTTTTCAAACCTGGCTGCAAACCGTAACTTCAATCTTACTCTCCTAGAATCTTCACAAGGTCCATCAGGAGATGAAGCCTGTCTTCTCCCAAGAAACTAAACAGGGTTTGACTTGTTTGTGTTCAATGGTTGGCATCAGCAGAAGTCCAACTCCTCTTCCCTCCCAGGCAGCCATACTGTGAGGAAGCCAACACGTGTGAGAAGCCCCATGTAGGTGCTCCACTGGGCAGCCCCAGTCTTTTTCTCTCAGTCCAGATGCCAGACATATGAATGAACAAGGTTTTAGATGATTTTGCTTCCTGCTGCCAAGATATCATTGGCCTTTGCATCCTCCCAGCTGAGCCCCTGACATTAGGGAGCCGAGATAAGTGTCCTTGCTGTGCCCTTTCCAAATTCCTGATCAAGGAAATCGTGAGGAAATGAAAGTAGTTGCTTTAAGCTGATTAGTGTTGGGATAATTTGTTACATAGAGGTAGTAAGCAGAACAGGGGGCATAGGGAGGAGGCTGTTGCAGTGGCTTGGGCGGGGGGAAGATGCTGTCTTGAATTGAGGATTGTCAATTCCCATCAGCTGCAGCTCACCAAAGGAACACAGCTGTTGATTTAAAAATGTAGATTGATTACTTGCTGCAGCATGGGAGTTTGCCCACCATGGAGGATCATGAACAATCTCAAAATAGAGCAGGTAAGGTACCTTGGGCTGCAAGGAGATCGAAACAGTCAGTCCTAAAGTAAATCAGCCCTGAATACTCATTGGAAGGATTGTTGCCGAAGCTGAAATTCCAATATTTTGGTCACCTGATATGAAGAACTGATTCGTGGGAAAAGCCTCTGATGCTGGGAAAGATTGAGGGCAAAAAGAGAAGTGGATGGCAGAGGATGAGACGGTAGACAGCATCACCAGCTCAATGGACTTGAATTAGAACAAACTCCAGGAGATAGTGGAGAACAGAGGAGCTTGGCGTGCTATGGTCCATGGGGTCACAAAGAGTTGGATACGACTTAACGACTGAACAACAACAAAGGTACTTAGAAGGTTTTGGGGGCTAGAATTAGTTGTAGATGGTCTTGGCAGGAATTGACCAGAATTTTATTTATCTTGGAAGCTGCTGCAACGGTGAGTGTTTTTATCTTTAGAACTCATGAATCTGTACACAGAGTGTTCGTTTGTCTCTGAGATCAGTATCTGGTCTTGGAACATATGGGTCTGAATGGGCTGGTGTTGGAAGGGCTTGTGGTTTACACAGTCTGGGATGCACATCCGGGCTTGGTCTAGCACAGGGTCTCTGTTTGTAAGTCAGGGTACATTTGGCAAGTCGTGATTTCTGTTTCAGTTCCAAATTCCCCTCAACAGCTTCGTGGCCAGGTGTTCATTTTCAGAGTGAAATTGTGATTATGTTTTAAAAAAGAGACTCCTGATCTTTAAGAGATCTACAAAGGGAAAATATTGACAGTGAAAATTAGCAGTTCTCAAATGTTTTGGTCTCAGAATATGTATCTACTGAAAAGTTACTGAGGAGGACTTCCCTCGTGGTCCAGTGGCTCAGAATCTGTGCTCCCAACATAGGGGGTTTGGTTTTGATCCATTGTCAGGAAACAAGATCATGAATGCCTCAACTAAGGCCCAGCACAGAAATAAATAAATATTTATTTTATTTTTTAAAATTTATTTTTATTTTACTTTACAATACTGTATTGGTTTTGCCATACATTGACACAAATCCGCCATGGGTGTACATGAGTTCTCAATCCTGAATGCCCCTCCCACCTCCCACCCCCCACCCCATATCATCTCTCTGGATCATCCCCGTGCACCAGCCTCAAGCATCCTGTGTCCTGTATCGAACATATACTGGCACTTCGTTTCTTACATGATAGTATACATGTTTCAATGCCATTCTCCCAAATTATCCCACCCTCTCCCTCTCCTTCAGAGTCCAAAAGTAAATATTAAAAAAAAAAAAGCTACTGAAGAACCCAAAGGGCATTTAAAAAATGTGGGTTATGACTACTGACATTCACTATATTGAAAATTAAAAACCTAAAAAATTCAGTGTTTAATTAATATTGGCAGCAGATAATAATTTTTTTCCAAAATTCTAACCTTCACTTTAAGGTTTGAATTCTTCTTTGGCAACAAATGCTGTCAGTTATTTTGCCTTGAAAAGACAGGCTCATTTTAATTTTTAGAGAGTGTGTGTCAAACACTTCAATCTGGATAACCAGACTTTGTCTGTTAGTCAAACTTTCAAGTAAAAATGGTGTTCCTTGAAAAAGTGGCTAGGTTAGCCACCCACTTGAATATTTGCCCAAGTGCTTTCTCTGAGGCCACTATTATACTCTAGTGCTCAGCATAAGCAGTTGATGGATGCTTCCATTTTGCTGCATGCAGTATTAAAAAGATGTGAACTCAAGAGCTGAGGCTTAATGAAAGTAATAATTATTACTGTTTCATCGAGGACATCTTAAGTGCCACTGGTGTGTGTCTTACTGTGGGTGAATACAGTGAGGAATATCCTATTGTCATGCCGACTTGATTCCCGCTAAGACACCAGCAGTTGACCCACCGTCACTTTTGTACCATTAGCATGAGTATCAGTACAGTAGAAATGGCAAATCATGTTTCAGTATTATAATAAAAATAGCTTTGTATCCTCAGATTTCCTGAAAGGGTCTTAAGGATCCCCAAGAGTCCGTAGAACACACTTTGAGGTCTAATCTGTGCTTCAAAATAATAACACAGAAGGAAGAAAAGGGATGATGAAATAAGAGTGACCTTGAGCTGATCAGTGTGAAAGCTGGGTCATGGGTATACAAAGGTTCATTATGCTAATCTGTCTGATTTTGTATGCATGTGAACTTTTCCATAATGAGAAGCTGAGATGAAAATGATTGAGTCCTAGGACTCTACTTTTTAGCATCTGAGTGGACAGTAAGGCTATTCATTAATGAGGAAGACTTGGGGAACAAGGACAGGTTTGGATAGGGTAATTTAAGAGTTCTGTTTAGGACACATAATATTTGAGATGCCAGTGAAGTGTCCACTTTAGATTTGTGGCTCTGAAGCACAAATCGCCAGCATATAGTTTATATTTTAAGGCAGGACCCTGGCCTAAAGGGCAAGAATATGGGGAGAGGGGAAACCCAGTTGAGCAGCATCCTTCAATGCATGGATTGGGGTAAATATGGCACTGAAGGGCTAAATCCCATCAACTCAGAGCCTGCTTAGGGCTTCTTCTGCTCTGGACACTTGGCACTGCCTTATTGCAATTCATCCTTATCCTCTGGTGCTGTGGTTATCTCCTGGGATTAGGGGGCATTAGGAAGGCAGAGGAGAAGAAGGCAGCTTCTGGATTTCCTTGAAAAGCTCTAGGATGACCTCATCCTCTCTCCGTCTGTGATGCTGGGAGTTAGCAGGAGGGGCAGGGATCACGNGTTATCTCCTGGGATTAGGGGGCATTAGGAAGGCAGAGGAGAAGAAGGCAGCTTCTGGATTTCCTTGAAAAGCTCTAGGATGACCTCATCCTCTCTCCGTCTGTGATGCTGGGAGTTAGCAGGAGGGGCAGGGATCACGAGAAAGTGAATTCACAAAGACTCTTTAAGCCTAATTTTTTTTAAGGGTTTAGCTCTTTATTTATGGCCGTGCTGGGTCTTCATTGCTGCGCCCAGGCTTTCTCTGGTTGTGGCGAGTGGGGGCTACTCTTTGTTGGGGTGCATGGGCTTCCCCTTGCAGTGGCTTCTCTTGTTGCAGAGCACGGGCCCTGTGGCATGTGGACTCAGAAGTTGGGGTGTGAGGGCTTAGTGGCCCCTTGACCTGTGGGATCTTAGTTCCCAGACCAGGGTTTGAACTCATGTCTCCTGCACTGGCAGGAGAGGAGGATTCTTAACCACTAGACCACCGGGGAAGTCCCTAAGGCTAATTATGATGAACGTTTATAAACCCCACCCACCACAATATTTGCTGGACTGTCCAGAGTTTAGAAGTTGTCATGTCTGAGGCTAGTCTGGTGGTCAAGAAGTTAATTCCATCAACCTGGATTTAAATCCCTGCTTCTTCCTCTTCCTGGTTGTGTGTGCTGGGGCATATTGTTAACATCTTCCAAGTTCTAATTTCTTCAAGTCTAAAATGGAGAGTAATAATTAAAAGAAAGAATACCAAAACAAAAAATGGAGAGTTAAAAAAAAAAGCACGTTCTTCATTGGTTTGGATGGGGGACTCCTGAGGCAATACATTCAAAGGATTTCGCACACAGCAGGTAGGTGACAAACATCGGTTTGCTTTCCCCCTTGACTCTGTCCTTGCTCCTCTCTCTGGTGGACTTGGTGTCAAGCATCAAGATGGACTGAGGAGAGGAAGCAGTAAGTCATGCAGGTGATCAGGTGGCTTTATTAGCAGCTGTTTTTATTGGTCTTGAATCTTCCTCATCATTCCTTCAGCCAAGAGTTCCCAGACTCACCTCTAAATGACTTATTGAAGAAGAAAACCAAATCTATCTGGAGCCAAATGAGGTTCTTCTGTCTAGAACATCTGGGAGCCCCTACTGTCCTGAAGAGCTTCCCTGGTGGCTCAGACTGTAAAAGAATCTGCCTGCAACGTGGGAGATCTGGGTTCCACCCTTGAGTTGTGAAGATCCCCTAGAGAAGGGAATGGCAACCCACTCCAGTAGTCTTGCCTGGAGAATTCCATGACAGAGGAGTCTCGTGGGGTTGCAGAGTCAGACACAACTGAGCAACTCTCTCTCTCTCTCTCTCTCTCTCACACACACACACACACACACACACACACTATCCTGAAGAGCTGCATTACTTTCCAGGGACAAAACAGATAAGATAAGACAGCCCCCACTGCTCCCCACCTTGCTCAGTTTTGCAGGGTTGGCAGGCTGAAGCAGACCCTTTAAGTCCTGGCTCCTGCCCGTCATTAGAACTGCACTACTGAGGCCTGCCTCATACTCAGCATGTAGCCCTCTGCTCTGAGTCATTATTTTGGGGTCATTACCACTAAAACTTTGCCACACAGGGTAACTAGACGTCTGTTCAGCAGGGGCTGGGGAGACCTGTACCAGTTAAGTTCTTGGTGCCACAGTGGTCTTTTGTCCTGGCATCTTGGGATCACCAGGTGTGCATTTTGTGGTGTGTCTGATTCAAAGTCTTTTACTCTGCATTTCCTGCTGGTCATTGTTCTGCAACAGGTATGTTCTTGCACTCTATTTCCAAGACCTAAGTCCTGTGGTTGCCCTGATCCTGGCTGGCATATGAGGGAGTGGACTGATCATTGAGAAAACATCAGGGAAGACACTGGCTGAGTAGCTATGTTTGGTCAGACAGTGGAGGGTGTGAAGGTAATTGAAATTCAAGTTCACCTAGGATCACATTCCCCACAGTTGAACCATGATCCCCTATACCATCCCCAAGTTATCTTTTTAATTTTTGATTGTACCAACTCCTAGTGTACATCTTTCTATATCTCTGTTTCTCCTTGCTAAGAATATACCTTATAGGGAATTCCCTGGTGGTCTTATGGTTAAGAACATGCCTTCCAGTGCAGGGGACTTGGGTTTGATCCTTGATCTGGGAAGATAACATATGCCATGGAGCAACTGATCTGCAACTACTCAGCCCATGTGCTGCAACTAACTACTGCATGCCCTAGAGCCAACGCTCAGCGACAAGAGAAGCGGCTGCAGTGAGAAGCCTGCACACTGCAACGTGAGAGCAGCCCCTGCTCGCTAGAACTAGAGAAAGCCCGTGGACAGCAAGAAGACCTAGCACAGCCACAAATAAATAAATACATGAAACTTGACAGATGTCATTGTCATCACTGAAAATACAAAAATGTATGTCACATTCCTACTCTTCCAGTGTTCTTACTCCAGAGCGATGAGCAGATGAAGGAAGTCTGGAGTAGGTTCAGTTCAGTTCAGTCGCTCAGTTGTCTGACTCTTTGTGGCCCCATGAATCACAGCTCGCCAGGCCTCCCTGTCCATCACCAACTCCTGGAGTTCACTCAGACTCACGTCCATC
>SJYV01053313.1:749750-777495 GCA_006410875.1 Neotragus pygmaeus
GTCACCATCTGCATTGATTTTGGAGCCCTCCCAAATAAAGTCTGACACTGTTTCCACTGTTTCCCCATCTATTTCCCATGAAGTGATGGAACCAGATACCATGATCTTCGTTTTCTGAATATGAAGCTTTAAGCCAACTTTTTCACTCTCCTTTCACTTTCATCAATTCCTATACAAATAACTACATGAGTGCTGCCTCGTTGCTTCAGTTGTGTCCAACTCTTTTGGATCCCGTGGACCATAGGCTGTCAGGCTCTCCTCTGTCCAGGCAAGAATACTGGAGTGGGCAGCCATTCCCTTCTCCAGGGGATCTTCACCCAGGGATCAAACCTGGGTCTCCTGAATTGCAAGCAGATTCTTTTAAATTTTTTATTGAATGATAATTGGTTTACAGAATTTTGCTGTTTTGGGGAACACATGTACACCCATGGCTGATTATGTCAATGTATAGTAAAAAACCACTATAATATTGTAAAGTAATTAGCCTCCAACTAAAATGAATAAATTAATTAATAAACAATTCAACATGAATCAGCCATAGGTAGAAGAGGGGAAGAGAGGGTGAGATGTACAGAAAGAGTAACATGGATGCTTACATTACCATATATAATATAGATAGCCAACAGGAATTTGCTGTATATCTCAGGAAACTCAAAAAGGGGCTCTGTATCAACCTAGAGGGGTGGGGTGGGGAGGGAGATGGGAGCGAGGTTCAAAACGGAGCAGGCAGATTCTTCACCGTCTGAGCCATCAGTTGTCGTTTGGTCTCCCGGTTGTGTCTGACTCCTTGCAACCCCATGGACTGCAGCACACCAGGGAAGCCCTTCATTGTCTACAGGGGCCTGTTATTAACAGGAGAGCGAGCTGGGGCCAGTGTTAGCAATTCTGTTCTCTTAACTGAGAAGGAAAATATCAGTATGAGTATGGTGATGAATGCCAACTGCCTGCCCTCCTCCATGTTAGGAGACAAAGAGGGTGCTGACATGCAGCTTCTGAAAAGGCAGGAGTTCACTTCTCTCTATCAGCAGGACCCAGGGCAGGCTGGCTTATCGGAGGCAGTCAATAACTTTGACTGATAAATAACCAAGTGTTGGATGGTGGTGAACTAGAGAGCAAGTGCCCTGTTTAAAGGGATCAACTGCAACTCAGCTCCAGTCCATTTTGTAAAGTAGGAATGTGGGCCCAGTGTTAGCAGATTTTCTGATTTTTTTTTTCCCCCAGGAAAAGCCAAAGATCTTGATTTTTCTTTCTTAGGTGAAATCTCCAGGTTAAAAAATATTGACAAAATTAAAATACACAAGCCATACAGAGGGGATGGGACAAATACATTTATCTGAAGGCCAAATGTAGCTTGCAGACTATTCCCAGGCTCTGCAGAGATACCTCTGCAACTCAAGCGCCAGCAAGAGAGGTGAGAATAGGAGTCCTCACCCCAAGTTGGGGTGAGCCTTGATCAGGATTGAGAGAAGCCAAGTCATATCTGGTCAGAGACCACCCACAAGAAAAATGGATCTTTTTGTATTACTTGCCCTTTTTTTTTTTTTTTGCTTTTTTCTACATTAAGCCCCATTTTTAACGGCAAAAGACACCAAAGAAGCATTCAAAAAATGCATTTTCTTATGATTTCAGCTGCAGGCTTATGTGTCTCCGGCCTGAGCAAGCGCTGCCAGGTTCAGGTCACGTCCAGATGTGTTCCTGTTGTTGTTCTATTGCTAAGTTGTGTCTGACTCTTTGTGACCCCATGGTGAAGGTGAAGGTGAGGTGAAGGCGCTCAGTCGTGTTCGACCCTTTGCAACCCCGTGGACTGTAGCCTACCAGGCTCCTCTGTCCATGGAATTCTCCAGGCAAGAATACTGGAATGGGTTGCCATTTCCTTCTCCAGGGGATCTTCCTGACCCAGGGATCGAACCCAGGTCTCCTGCATTGGAGGCAGACGCTTTAACCTCTGAGCCATGTGACCTCNACTTCTCCCCTCCCACCAGATCGAGGAGGATGCCTACCAGGAGGACCTGGGTTTCAGCCTGGGCCATCTGGGCAAGTCGGGCAGCGGGCGCGTGCGGCAGACGCAGGTGAACGAGGCTACCAAAGCCAGGATCTCCAAGACGCTGCAGGTGCGGGCGGCGACGGGGTCGGGGCTTGGGGCACGGCGGCAGGCACGGGGCTGCAGACCCAGGCTACAGCCCTGAGTGCCTTGCCCTCCCCCAGCGGACCCTGCAGAAGCAGAGCGTGGTGTACGGTGGGAAGTCCACCATCCGCGACCGCTCGTCGGGAACCGCCTCCAGCGTGGCCTTCACCCCACTCCAGGTACCGGGTCTCTCGAGGCAGCAGGCCTGGGGAAGGCCGTGTCCCCCCGTCCTGGGCTGCTGCTCCCTTACCTGTGCCCCACTTCGGGGCTGCCGTGGGTTTGGGCGGGGGGCTCCAAAGAAGCCCCCGAGGTTGTATCTGGATTCCCAGCACGTGACGAAGCTCGCAGGGACCACTGAGTCTCTGGCCCCGAGCAGGCCCAGCCGCTCCCACCTGAGGGATGCCTGCTGAATTCCGGGGGCACTGTCGCAGGCGCGGAGATGGACAGACNAAAGAAGCCCCCGAGGTTGTATCTGGATTCCCAGCACGTGACGAAGCTCGCAGGGACCACTGAGTCTCTGGCCCCGAGCAGGCCCAGCCGCTCCCACCTGAGGGATGCCTGCTGAATTCCGGGGGCACTGTCGCAGGCGCGGAGATGGACAGACACACCAGGGAGTTTTGCCCTTTTGGAGTTTATCTCAGGGACACACACAGACACACATGTGGGGAGTTTTGCCCTCTTGGAGTTTATATCAGGGGTCAGACAAGTTTCGGCAGGGGGAAAGTGCTGGGGACTGAAAGGACTAAGGGAGACGAAGCCTCCAGGGGCAGCCTCAGCGAGGTGAGACTCCCCGGGTGTAAGACACGTGGACCAACGCCAGCCACGTGCCAGACCCCCAGAGCTGGCTGTTAAGTCCTCGCTGGGGCTGGTGTGGTTCGTGCTGGGACTGCGGGCAAACCTCTTACTCCTGGGACTCGGTTTCCTCATTCAGGAACTGAAGGGGGTCAGCCTTTCTCACACGGTGACGTTTTTAAAATCGCCTGGGGAACTTGTTAAAATTCAGGGATCCAGGTCCTCCCCGCTCGCCTCACCCCCGCAACCACAGAGGACCTCCCAGGGTCGGGGAGACGTGGGTGCTGGCACGCCCTCCACGTGCTTGCCCAGAACCCCAGGCTCATCAGCAGCTGTCTCCTATACACATCTCTCNGTGATGCCATCCAACCATCTCATCCTCTGTTGCCCCCTTCTCCTCCTGCCTTCATTCTTTCCCAGCATCAGGGTCTTTTCCAATAAGTTGGCTCTTTTGCATCAGGTGGCTAAAGTGTTGGAGCTTCAGCTTTAGCACCAATTCTTCCAATGATTATTCAGGGTTGACTTCCTTTAAGATTTACTGGTTTTGATCTTCTCGCTGTTGAAAGGGCTCATGTTTCTGTAGCATTTTGTAACACTCCTCACAAAGGAGGAGATGCTTAGAGATGGTACCCTCAGTGCCAAGGCAGCAGGAAGAAAATCATAAAAGTGCAAGCTGACCCTGCTTCCAGAGCCCTGAAGTACTGAGCCCAGAGTGCGGATCAGCTCCAAGTGGTGAAACCAAGTAGCGTGTGAAGAGCAGGCTGGTAACGGGATGTTGGCTGGCCAGGCTCTGGCTGGCTGCCCCGAGGGAACTATACTTACACCAGCCCCCATCAGGCAAGCTCTGCAGTGCTACTGGACGAACTGTGGGGGGTGTCTGAGGTTGTTGGTCCTTAGCTGGGTTCACAGGAATGAGCGTTTGTGCCTTCTGCTTAGCATCAACCATCTGCAGGAAAGAGGGACACGGAGCCTGGGCCCAGCCCGCAGGTTCGAGAATGGAAATCAAATTCTGGGTTAAAGAAAGCTGATGATGCTGTTGGGATCTTCCTGAACACGATGCTATGTTAATTTCAGACAGCGTGTGACTTAGAATGGCACAGCCCAGGGATGATGGAGGTGTTCAAATTTGTCTCCTCTTGCTGCCTAGGAAAAGGGCAACAAAGAAGGGGCAGAAGCTCTCTGTGTTCTCAATCTGCAAGTGCTTCAGAGATATCTTCATCTGGGGAGGGGGGCAGTGGAAAAAGGGCCCCCAGGGACGGCTCCTCTGACCGGGTTTGGTGAGGATGACAAGTTTTCGGCTGATGTGTTTGTCGGACACCATCAGGCAGCGAAGACCCTGACGTTGATTCCCATCTTGATGACAATTTCTTGGGAGCTAATCTTAGATGCTCAACGACTTCCAGCCTTTTCTGCCTCAGTGCCTCAGAATCTGACAGTTTTCATTACTAAGTTGCTGAGCACAGGATCATAGTGATTCTGCGATGTTAGAGAAAAAAAGAACCATATTTAGTGCTCACCACACAGCAGGACTTGTGGTTGCCATGGCATGTGGCATCACCTGTCTCTAATCTGCTCAGTGGTCTTTGGAAGTAATTGTTATTAATCCCATTTTACAGTGGAGGAAACTGAGGCTCACAGAGCTTAGACATGCTTTCGTTGTAGTGACAATATTGAATTTTATCAACCCCAGAAAATTGCAAAAATTCAAGAAAGCCTCTTAAAGACCTGCCTTTTCTCTGATCTACTGTCTGATCAGGACACCTCCCCCCAAATCAGGTGGTGCTGTGGTAAGGTAAAAAAATCCACTTGCCTTATTCTGGGAATATTAATAAAAACTATAATTATTTGAAAAAAATAATTTGTGTCTCCTGACCACTAAATGCAGTGGGAAATTCTGAATTGGATGGTTTTACTTTAAAGGATATTATTGGGATAACTGATGAAACTTGAATTTGGTCTGAAGATCAAGTAATGGTAATGATCAATCTTAACTTCCTGATTTTGAGAATTCTATTATGGCTATGTGGGAGAGTGTACTTTTGTCTAGGAAACTCAACAAGAAAGAATTTGGAGAGGATGGGACTTTTGATCAGCAACTTATCCTTGAATGGTTTAGGAAAAAACTGTACTTGCAACTTTTCTGTAGGTCTGTGATTTTTTTCCAGATAAAACATTACTTAAAAATTTACCAAAAAAAATTACAAAGAAGAAAGCACGAGGCCCTATATATAGGACATCTGACACTGAGTTGGAACTGCAGACACACAGTCACTTCAGTTTCATCCGTCTGTACTTTGGGGCTTCCCAGTTGGTGGTAGTGTTAAAGAACCTGCCTGCCAATGCAGGTTAGATATAAGAGATGCAGGTTGGAAAGATCCCCTGGAGGAGGCCACAACNTTCCAGATAAAACATTACTTAAAAATTTACCAAAAAAAATTACAAAGAAGAAAGCACGAGGCCCTATATATAGGACATCTGACACTGAGTTGGAACTGCAGACACACAGTCACTTCAGTTTCATCCGTCTGTACTTTGGGGCTTCCCAGTTGGTGGTAGTGTTAAAGAACCTGCCTGCCAATGCAGGTTAGATATAAGAGATGCAGGTTGGAAAGATCCCCTGGAGGAGGCCACAACAACCCACTCCAGTATTCTTGCCTGGAGAATCCCATGGACAGAGGAGCCTGGCAGGTTGCAGTCCACGGGGTTGCACAGAGTTGGATAGGACTGAAGCGACTTAGCACGTCCTCATGCACTACTTTCTCATTTCCCTTCCTTATTTACACTCTCATCCCAGCAAACAAAGCTCACTTTCCCTAGTCTGACTTTGACAGTTCTGCATCATCATTCCTCAATCTGTTTTTCCAGTCTTTTTTCCCCATATAGCTTGGACATCTTTGCTCATCTCTATCTTGCTACTTTTTTTTTTTTCTTTTGGCCACATGTGGGGTCTTGGTTCCCCAACCAGGGATTGAACCCAAGCCTCCTGCATTGGAAGCACAGAATCTTAGCCAGTGGAACACCAGGGAAGTCCCATCCATCTCTCTATTTTTGCTCCTAACCCTGCCCTCCTGGGAAGCCTTCACCACTCATCCTCATTGGTCAAAATCTTCTATCCTCTAAGGCTGTGTCCCAGGGTCACCTCCTCAGGGATGACTTTCAGATCTGGATAATCACATCCTGGAAGTGAAAGTTGCTCATTCATGTCTGATTCTTTGTGACCCAATGGCCTATACAGTCCATGGAATTCTCTAGGCCAGAATACTGGAGTGGGTAGCCTTTCCCTTCTCCAGGGGTTTTCCCAACCCAGGGGTCAAACCCAGGTCTCTCTCCTGCATTGCATGCAGATTCTTTACCAGCTGAGCCACCAGGGAAGCCCAAGAATACTGGAGTAGGCAGCCTATCTGTTCTCCAGTGGATCTTTCTGATCCAGGAATCAAACCAGGGTCTCCTGCATTGTAGGAGGATTCTTTACCAACTGACCTATCAGGGAAGCCCCAATCACACCCTGGGTGGGTCCTAATACTCTGACCACTTGAACCTTTTGACAGCCATTTAACTATTTGCGTTGGTCTTTGAAGATTTTG
This sequence comes from Neotragus pygmaeus, assembly GCA_006410875.1. NCBI lineage: Eukaryota > Metazoa > Chordata > Mammalia > Artiodactyla > Bovidae > Neotragus > Neotragus pygmaeus. Next base: position 756,252 of record SJYV01053313.1, read on the forward strand.
GGCCTCCCTGATGGCTCATATGGTAAAGAATCCACCTGCAATGCAGGAGACCTGAGTTTGATCCCTGGGTCAGGAAGATTCCCTGGAGAAGGGAATGACAACCCACTCCAGTATTCTTTACTGGAGAATCCCACGGACAGAGGAGCCTGGCAGGCTGCAGTTCATGGGGTCACAAGAAGTCAGACATGACTGCACATGAGGATTTAATTATTTACATTAGTTGTTATCCTTTCCCAAACAGTTTTATAAGATGGCTGAGTCCAGGGCCTAGAACTATTAGAATATAGAAATTCTATTAAAGGGTTGAATTATTCGTCTCATTCACTGCTGAACCCCAGGACCCAAGAACACTGGCACATTGTTTATGAGTTTTGCATAAGTGTCATACAGCTCATTGCATGTCTCACAGCAAGAAGCATAATGCTCGGCAGATGGGTGCTTAGAACATGTGTGTCTAACAAAGTAATGGATGGATGGATGAACTGGTCAGTATGAACATCACCAGGTACCATGGATAGGCTAGTGTCTCTGCTGCGGGAAGATAAGGTGGATCAGTACACACATTTCTTTGGTAGCACTAGGATATTGACTATCAGTTTCCTGCAGAAGGGTTGGTAGAATCTGTGGCTTTGATGACAGCCCTCATTACAGTATTTATGGGCCTCTCACATACCCTCCCTGGCTGGGTTTCCGTAGAAGTCATTTGTACATGATTAATTTCCTCTCCTTGAATAAGGCATCATCTGGCCTTAGTGCTGGCCTACCTGAAGAGACATTCATCCCACAGGACCATGGAAGGTGAAAGGATGAACAGGCAAGCTTAATGGGTCTATCAGTTTCCTCCAGGGCCAAGGTCAAGATAGAAGATTTTTAATATTAGAATCAGACACAGGGCCCTGATACGGTTGTCAGAAAGTCATCTCTGTGGAAAATGGAAAACTGATTAAATATAGGTGAATTAAAGGGACAATAATTTGGATTTTTGAGCACCTGTCATATTGAGTTGGAGAAGGCAATGGCACCCCACTCCAGGACTCTTGCTTGGAAAATCCCATGGATGGAGGAGCTTGGTGGGCCGCAGTCCATGGGGTCGCTACGAGTCGGACACAACTGAGTGACTTCATTTTTGCTTTTCACTTTCATGCATTGGAGAAGGAAATGGAGAATCCAGGGATGGGGGAGCCTGATGGGCTGCCATCTATGGGGTCGCACAGAGTCAGACACAACTGAAGTGACTTAGCAGCAGCAGCAGCAGCAGCAGCAGTCATATTGAGTGCTATGACAGACTCTTCACATACATTCTCACAAAAACGTTATAAGCCAGCAATAAGCTATGAGCCATGTGCTCCTAACCTCAGGCATTTTGTCCATACTTACTGTCCCCACTTTCTCACCTCCTAGTATTTCCTTTGCTCCTTCTAATCAGGTTTTGCCCTCCATGGCTTTCTTATACAGTTTTTTTAATTAAAGTCACCAATGATAGAACTTAGAAAGCTAATGACCCTGCTTTATGTAACTCCATTTCTCAGCTGCATTGGACCCAGGCAACAACTTCCTTTTTGAAATCCCTTCTTCCTATGCTTCTTACTATCTCCTTGGACATTCCTTCTCAGCCGTTGCTGGCTCCTCCCTTTGTCCCTAAATTCTAAATGTTGGAAACACCCTCGCCAGTATCATTCTCTCCCCAAGGGATCTTATCCAGCCCCATCTGTTTATTGATGACTGCCCGGTTTATTTCTTCTACCCAGGCATCTCCCTTAAGCTATAGACTTACATATTCAATTGCTGCTTGACATTTCTGCCTGGACGTTGAATTGATATCTAAAACTCAACATGGCCAGAACAGAAGTATTGGTTTCCACATTGTTTCTGATACCCCTCCAACAGGGAGTAAGAAGTGTTTGATCAGCTTTCAACACTTCTCTCCTGCTTATCTTCTCCCCTGCTGCTCACAGTCTTTTTTTTCCCCCCACACTGTGTGCAGTATGCATAACTTCCCCAACCAGGGATTGAACCTGTGCCCCAGCGTTGGAAGCACAGAGCCCTAACCACTGGACCTCCAGGGAAGACCCCCCTCATGCTCACTCAGTCCGGGGGGCTGTGCACTCTAAACTTCAGAATCCTGGAAGTGGCGTGGAGATTTGCTACTTAAATGCGTTTGTATTTACAGATGAGGAAACTGAGACCCAGGGAGGGGCATTGATTTAATTTAAGAGCTGAGGCTGGAAACAAGGTTTTCTGTTTGTTTTATGACTTAGCGACTAAGTAACAAGTTTTCATTTTACTGACAGTATATTTTCCACTTTCTCCTTTGAGCACCTGCAGGGAGGGAAAATGTGATCTTTGACTGCTTACTTGCTTAGGTGTCTTTTGTTCCCACTCATTGTCTTCTCCCCAGCCCCACCGATTTCCAAACTTGACCTTATGTGTAGAATCCTGCAGTCTAGATCAGAGATGATAACCATCACGTGCAGTTATTTCCTCAGTAGGGTCCAAAGCAGACATCATTAATCAATCGTGATACTTTATCCTGTTGAGCCTTTGCGATATGTTGCTCCAGGCGGCTGCTAGCAACTGATTGGAGCTGACTTTGAAGATGAGACCTACTTGTTATTCATTACTTGAATCTTTTCCTTTCTTTGATTTCAAACACAATCCATTAATGTCTGGTCTTGTGTTTCACCCTGAATTTGTCTTTGGATGCTAGGTAATTTAACATGTTAGAAAGTTCTAGTGAGCTATGACATTTTAGCAGCAATATTCGGAAACAACACTAACCCAAAGATACAGCATTTTAATGGTAGAAGTGTGAAGACCTGAGACAGCTGTATCTCTCTCCAGTTACATCAGGCATATGGCCTCTGAATGCAAGTTCGATGCACCTCACCAGCAGGGTGGCTTTGGATGAGTCGCTCAGTCTCTCTAAGCTGCACTGTCTTCATTTACTAAATATGTGAGTGACAGTTTCTGTGCTCTGTGTGCTATGTCACTTTAATCATGTCCGACTCTTTGTGACTCTGTGGACTGTAGCCCAACAGGCTCCTCTGTCGGTGGGATTCTCCAGGCATGGATCTTCCCGACTCAGGGGTCAAACCTGCATCTCCTGCATTGCAGGCACATTCTTTACTGCTGAGCCACCAGGGAAGCCTGAATAACAGTTTATAGAAATGATTATGGCTGGTGTAGAAGGCTTAGATTCAAAAGTGATCCATCTCAGGAAGTCATTAGCTTTTCCAAGTCTCTCAGGCCGCCTGGATGCTGGCCAAGACATGGTGCTATAACAAAAACACAGCTTTTTGAGCCTCAGATAGACCTGAGTTCAGTCTTGCATCTGCCACCAAATAGTTGTATAATGACCTTGGGCAAGTGACTCAGCCTGAGACGTCATTGAATCTCACAGTGTCCATAAAAAGTTTCAGTGCATGGTGGCTGGCGTGTAGTAGATCCATAACCAATAAATGAATAAATAATGATTGAATGAGTAAATACAATCCAAATAATATTTACTGAGCATCTACAACAGGCCTGGTGATAAGGCAATAAATAAGCCAGATAGGAGAAGATCCTGTCCTCATGGAACTTACGAGGCTTATCTTGGTGATTTGGGGATGGTCTCTCCCAGGCTGAAACAGAACTCATGCATTACTTAGGGCTTCAAACTCTCCCAGCATGCTCTGCCCCGGGGTAGGTACCACATCTGGGAGAGAAAAAGCGTGATGTCTACCTCTCCTCTGAAGTACACTATCACAGAAGGGTGGGGGAATTCACCCTGATTCCCTAGTGCTGCCCTGAGGCTGGGCTGCCGAGGTACCAGCCCAGTCTGGCTAGAAGCCCAGGCCCAGGGGGCCATGTTACATCCATGCACAACTTTGGCTGTTTCTTGGCTTCCTTGGAAGCACATGGTGCCGGGAGTTTCTGCCGACTCATAATCCATTGATGCAAAGGGCAGAACTTCCCAGAATGGCTGTAATTTCTTGGTGGGTAGTTGAATTGTATGGTGACAGTGCAAGGTTCTGCGGAACGAATATCATGTCGATGCTATTTAATAACATGGTAACCGCTGACCATTTAATTACATGGTAATTGTCACTTAGTGGCTGGGTAATTGCATGGTAAGTACCATCTAATTTCAGGGTAAAGGGTAAATACATGATTATTTCAGGCTCCTTAGGCACAGTATAGGTCACTCAGGAATTAGGTTTGGATTGGCTAAGTATAAATTACCTAGAAATCTGTTCTTGGGTGATTACTCCTGTCATCCTTGCTGACAAGGCTCCTAATGGTTACCATGCAGTTAAACAGAGATTCTGGGGTCTCAGGAACTTAAAGAAACACTCATGTAAAATCAATCATTGTCTGCTGTACAAGAGATATTGCTTGATTAGAGAGGAGATGGAGGCAAGGGTGCTTAAAATTCTACGCGTTTCTAATTGGCAGCAGAATTTTCTTCCATCTGAGGCGGGCGATTCAACACTTGGTGCTGAAACTTGGGACCAATGACATCAGAAGATATAAATCCAACGTGCACTTCCGTGGCCTCTGTGTTGGTCATAGCTGGTGGTGCTGCACAGTGGGGAGAACGAAAGCACTAGCTTTGGGGTCAGTCCGTGGTTTAAATTCCGGTGGTGCCACTCATTCAACGGGCAGGTGACCTAAGCTTTCTAAGTCTCACTTTCCCTGTCTTTGAGGTTGCGATGATAAAACTTACACTGTAGGTTATTGGTCTGCTGAGATGATATATATATAAAGTTACAAGTGGGAGTTCGTGCTCAGTGAAGTGTAGCTCTGATTTCTATGGGGAATAAGCAGGGCAGTGTGGGATAAGCAATTCCCATGTTACTGTGAACATTCCATAGACATTTGGAAATGACTGCATCATAGACCATCAAATAGATGTGACAGAAACAAAACTGATGTTGCCAGCTGTGTTGCCTGCCCAGGGTCTCTTAATGAGCTTGCTGCTAATTGTGCTGGCTACCTGCATTCCCTTCCCTGTGTCCTGAACCTACGATTTGGGAAGGCATAGCAATCAGTGACCCTGCCTCCACACTTTGGGTTAATGGTTTACACACTTGGGCTCTCAAGTATAGACAAAGTGCTTGGAGGCAGAGAATCAGGCCACCAAACAGCTCGTCCGAGATTGCATCTAGATTTATGATCCTACAAGACAGAACTATCCAGCCAATAGGAGGATTAACTGATAAAGATTTAAAAAACAAAACCCTCCCTAAGTAAAAATAACACAAACCATTCTCCAGGAGACCTCCTGAGTCCTCGTTGCATTTAAGTGCTGCAAGTGAGGTCAGGTTTATTTTTATAGGTTTTGAGTCATTTGCTCCCATAACCCTTCTCATTCTTGTAACAACCCTGCCTGCTTGGTTTCCTGTGGTGTTCTGCATACTTGCCCTTCTGTCTCCCAACTGGACTATGTGGAAGATGCCGTTACTAAGGGCTAGTGGTCTCCAGGAGCTGACTGTCCATGGCACCTTGGCAGACAATTCTGTTGTGTGGTATAGCATCTCAATGGTTTCTCTTGCTATCAGGGATGGTAATGCTCTGGGGTATAGTCATAGAAAAAGAATATTTCCTAAGATAAAAATAAGCAATGGAAAGCTTCCTTTATTGTTTTTTTTTTCTCTAACACATGGGCATTTGCTAAGACTTTCAACAAACTTTCTTGTTTAATCATCACAGTGCATTTATGAGGCTGGCCTTGTCATCCCCATTTCTCTAGGCCACCTGAAACCTGGAGAGGTCCCCTGACTCAGTTAGGAGCCTGATGGCTAAGAAAGGGAGGGTAGGGATGCAGACCAAACCCCGTGGTTGTTGTTCAAACCCTGTGGTTGTTGTTCAGTTGCTAAGTTGTGTCCAAGTCTTTGTGACCCCATGGACTATAGAATGCCAGGCTCCCCTGCCCTCCACTATCCCCCTGAGTTTCCTCAAATTAGTGTCCATTGAGTCAGTGATGCTATCTAAACATTTCATCCTCTGCTACCCTCTTCTCCTTTTGCTTTCAATCTTTCCCAGCATCAGTATCTTTTCCAATGAGTCGACTCTTCGAATCAGGTCGCCAAAGCATTGGAGCTTCCGCTTCAGCAACAGCCCTTTGATGAATATCCCGGGTTTGTTTCCTTTAGGGTGGACTGGTTTGATCCCCTTGCAGTCCAAACCCTGAGTCCAGTGCTCTTCCAGTCCACTGGGCACATATGCAGGGGTGGGTGATGAGTCACTTTAGCTCCGGAGCACCATCATTTTGGGGTGATGGGTTAAGTGGTCCCCTATATTTGCACACTGAAGGAGCCCATAAAAGGCTGGGAGTTTCACCTTGGTTTCACTTCCGTCCAAGAGTTATCAAAATCTGTATTAAGGGAAACATGTCAGGAGGCTTGCCTGAGGATATGCCTATTATCATCACCTAGATGAGAGTGGTTTTTAAAATTGGCTCAACACCAGAAATGACCAGAAATCAGATTCCCAGGGGTGGGGCCCAGTCATTTGTCTCTTTTTTTTTTTTTTTCTGCTACACTGCATGGCATGTGGGATCTTAGTTCCCCAACCAGGGATAGAATCTTTGGTCCCTGCTGTGGAGGCGTGGAGTTCTAACTACTGGACCATCAGGGAAGTCCCCCAGGTGTATCTTTTTGAAGGTGATTCCCAAGTGATTCTGATGCATCTAATCTGTGGGTTAGCACTGTAGATTTCATAAATCTACAAGAGATAAAATATTACAGATTTTATCTCTGGATTACGTTTCATCATTGGAAGCTGTAAACCAATTGACATCCATTTAGCTTTGAAAATCACAGCTTTTACCATCCTACATAGTCGCTGGTTAAAAATAAAAGACGTTGTAAACTACAGCCCTATATAATTTAGAACTAGACAGTGTGTTTATGGGATGAAGGATCTTGCTAAGGACATAAATTCAGTAATCAGACAAGTCTCTTAATTAACTTTCTCTTAGGCTTTAGTATCAGAAATAGCATTGCTTCTCCTGATAACTATGCTTCCTTCTGTGCATGTGGAAATTGTGCTGTGTAACTGATGGAGCTTCTTTCTTTAAATTGGTCACTAGGAATCCCAGAACAAAATTTACATCCCTTTAGCAAACCATAAAGAATTTTGTATGTTTTATTTCTAACTTTACTTCTGGATTCTTTTTTTCCCCTGTGTTTTTCTTTCTTTCTTAAAATCCCCATGTTGCCTCACTATATATATATGTAATCTATATTCTGCATTTGTTCACTCATTAAATGGGGCTTCCTTTTGCACTTTTGTTTATATATATATATATAGTCTGCATTTGTTCATTCATTAAATGGAGCTTCCTTTTGCCACTTTTGTTTTTCAGAAATTAGGGTAGGCCCCACAGTTAATGTACATATTTAATACCTAGGGCTACCATTAGAAGGTATCCAAAACTAGGTGACTTAAAGACAGAAACTGAGACTTCTCTGGTAGTCTAGAGGCTAAGAATCCACCTGCCAGTGCAGGGGACATGGGTTCAATCCTTGGGCCTGGAACTAAGATCCCACATGCCGTGGGGCAACCAAGCCCCTGAGCTGCAACTACTGAAGCACTTGAGCTCCGGAGCCCGTGCTCCGCAGCAGAAGTCCCCACAATGAGAAGCCCGCATGCCGCACCTAGAGAGCAGCCCCGACACGCCGCCACTGGAGAAAGCTCTTGGACAGCAACAGAGACCCAGCTGGCCATAAATAAACAAAGTTTTAAAAAAGACAGAAATTTATTGTCTCACAGTTCTGGAGGTTAGAAGTCCAAAATCAAGGTGCTGGCAGGGCCATTCTCTCTGATGGCTCCGGGAGAAGAATCCTTCCTAGATGCTTCCGGCATTTTCTGGAAATCCTTGGCGTTTTTGGCTTCAGTCATATATATGGCTGTTCTCCCTGTGTCTTCAATTGTCTCCCCCATGTGAGTCCGGCTTCCCCTTTTTATAGGCACGCCAGTCATTTTGTACTATGATGATCTATTGCCATGATCTCATTTTGACTACTGCTGTAAAGACCCAGTTTCCAAATAAGGTCATGTTCTGAGTTGCTGAGGATTAGAACTTCTACATATCTTTTTTTGAGGGGGCACAATTGGAGTGGGTAGCCATTTCCTTCTTCAGGGGATCTGCTCAACCCAGGGATAAAACCTGGGTCTCCTGCATTGCAGGCAGATTCTTTACCACCCAAGGCACCAGGGAAGACCTGACATTTAACAGTTTAACTCATAGCATACTGTTCCCTTTCCCTTTCATGTTTTCCTGCTCTTTTCTTGACCGTTTTTCTAGTGGTCACTTGGTAGGAAGAGACTGTTGGGTGTCAATAGCATTTTAAAATTTAAACACATTTAATTGCCCTGACTTTCCCTGGTCCCCTATGGCCTGAATAATTAACAATTAACTGTGCACATATCAGAGCCATATTAGAGACTGGAAAGAAATTGAGTGGGTCAAGTATGTAGAGATCATCCAGAAAGGAAGATGGGACAAAATCACCAATTATTCTCGAGACTCTTCCAGTTTTTAATCTGTTTTCAACGGCTTGGGATGATGTAGCAAAATACTGTGGATTGGATGGCTTAAATATAAAACATTTTCTGACAGTCACGGAGGCTGGGAAGCCCAAGACCAAGGTGCTGGCAGATTCCATCCTTGGTGAGGACTCTCTTCCTGTCATCCCCTGACATCATCCTTTCAATATTGCTTGCTCAGTGACTTCTGCAGATTATCCCTGTAACACAGTAGTTCTCACATGTACCATTTTTACCACAAATGGGTAAGCAGCTTTTTTTTTTTTTTTTTTCTTAAGTAGGCTGAAGAGCCAGGCAAGAAATGGAGTTGCTTGAAAATTTCAAGCTCCCTCTCCCCGCATGCTTTCTGATGCTAAATAAAAGTTACCTTCACTGCTCACAGCAGCATATGAACAAGTGTCAACCATCTTAGCAAAGAGGCGTCATTTGATTTAATTGCAAATTTAAAAACATACACCACTTTCAATGTGGAACAAAAGGAAGACAGTTGCCTTCTTGTACTGCGTTCCTTTTCGTGGATGTGGAGAGATCACTCTCTCTTCCTTGCTTTACATGAACACCAAGCTCATCATGAGGGGTCACCATTCTCATGACCTCGTCTATTCTTGATTACCTCCCAAAGGCGTCACCTCCAAATACTCCAAAGAGTTAGGGCTTCACCATGTGAATTTGAGGGGAAGGCACAAACATTCATCCCCTGACATCATCCTTTCAATATTGCTTGCTCAGTGACTTCTGCAGATTATCCCTGTAACACAGTAGTTCTCACATGTACCATTTTTACCACAAATGGGTAAGCAGCTTGTTTTTTTTTTTTTTTTTTTTTAGTAGGCTGAAGAGCCAGGCAAGAAATGGAGTTGCTTGAAAATTTCAAGCTCCCTCTCCCCGCATGCTTTCTGATGCTAAATAAAAGTTACCTTCACTGCTCACAGCAGCATATGAACAAGTGTCAACCATCTTAGCAAAGAGGCGTCATTTGATTTAATTGCAAATTTAAAAACATACACCACTTTCAATGTGGAACTAATGTTGCATCAAATCAATACGACAATTGCGCCAGGGCAATTGAGAGGCACGCAGAGCTTCTGTACCTTGAATACTAAAAGAAGCCAGTCACTAAGAGGGTTGGTAAGCTCTACTGAATGGTGGGTGATCATGGAAAATTACACTAGACTGGCTGAGATCTTCGTTGTCTGGGGCAACACCGAGGAATGTTCTTTGTCCTTGAAAAGCAGCTAATAGTTCTTTTTGTGTCTTGGGTTGGAGAAGTTCTTACAATTTCATACTCAAGGAAGAAAATGAAGTGCTCCTGGGTCCTTGCAATGCCATGTGTTAAATGTTGATTCTCTCAGGACCCAGCAACTATTTCTTTACAGACCTGACATGTTACGGCTGGGGAATGATGCCAGTAGAATATGTCTGATGGACAGATCCCAAGTCAGTGGTGCTCTGTTGAGCCTTTCAGGTGACACTGGCGTTTTGTTTAACCCTAGTGTGGCTCAGTGGTGAAGAATCTGCCTGCCAATGCAGGAGACATGAGTTCGATCTCTGGGTCTGGAAGATTCCCCTGGAGTAGAAATTGTCAACCCGCTCCAGGATTCTTGCCAGGAGAATCCCATGGCCAGAGGAACCTGGAGCGCTATAGTCCATGGGGTTGTGAAGGGCTGGACGAGACTGAAGAGACTGCGCTCAAGCAGGCAGAGAACAGACACTGGCAGATTCCATTCCAAGTTGCTTTTATTTCCTTGAAATGGCCCTCAGTCTTATTTCAGGGACGACCTGAGATGAAAGATGGGTGAAATGCATAATCCCTTTTGTCTTGGGATTTGAAGGGTAGGGAGAAGGTCTTCCGTCCCAAATAGCTCTCCTCTCTCATCCTGTCACAGTCCTGAAATAACTTCCCATAGACACACATTCCTTTGAGTGTCTGAAGTGCCGGTTAACAGGCAGTCACCCCTGGGAAGGATGAATAAATTAAACAATTAAGAGCTATTAATACTGCAATGTCAAGTTGATTCAAGAGGACTTCTATGTGTCCCCATGAGGTGTTCATGAAATAATGCCCAATTGTGCGTCTCAATTAGTTTATCAAATTAGCCAGTTACCTGGCAAGAACCTGAGGGAATGGGACATTCCATGTGCGTGGAGTGGAGGGTGTTTTAGTTGTCAGCTCCTTGGCTTTCTTTTCTTCCTGGCCTTTTGGGGGAATACACTCTCTCTATAGCCTTGCCCTCTCCAGTAGGCACTAAGTTATATGTGCTTGTGGAGGCTGACGGTGCCACCATGCCCAGGAGCCTCAGCTGCTCCCCCCGCGTCTACCCTCTGTGCCCCGGGTGTGAGCCGGCTCTGTGGTCCCTTCTCTCACCTGTCCCTCATCCCTCCTTCTGCTCTCATCTCACGTGGCTGCACCAACTACTTAAGTATTGGGTTGGCCAAAAAGTTCATTCGGGTTTCTCCATAAGTTCCTACAACACAACAGTGGGTCTGGACAAATGTATGATGACATATATCCATCTTTATAGTATCATACAAAGCATTTCAGTGCCTTTAAAACCCTCTGTGTTCTGCTTATTCATCCTTCTTTCCTCAAACCATGCTTTTTCACTTAAAATTTTATCTTGGGGGTCATTCCACATCAGCATACAGAGAGCTGCCTCGTTTGTTTTTAATGACTACATAGTATTTTATGGCATGGAAGGGCCATAAAATATAGGCTGCTTTCAGTCTATTGCTTGGATAAACAGCGCTGTCGTGAATACCCTTTTCACATAGACCAGCTGTTTAGGGAGAATATCAAGAAGTAGAATGACTGTCCAAAGAGCATAGGCATTTTAACTTTTAATTAGAATATTGCCAAATTGTCCTTTGAACCTTACGATTTTTCAATGCTGAGCACACCAAGCCCACCCATTTCCAGACTAGATTGACATGCAAGTCATTTCATTGCATCTTTTCTTTTTCCTTTTAAATAGTTATTTATTTATTTGGCTATTTCAGATCTTGGTTGCAGCGTGCAGGTTTCTCTCTAGCTGTGGTGCGCGGGCTCAGTAGCGGCTGTTCATGGGCTTGGTTGCCCGGTGCCACATGGGGCACTAATTAGTTCCCCAGTCAGGGATTGGACCCATGTTCCCTGCACTGGAAGGCAGATTCTTAACCACTGGACCACCAGGGAAATCGCCTGCCTCTTTTCTTTTTTGGCTGTGATTACATTATGCCTATGGCTGAATCCATGGCTCAGCAGGCAGACAGGTGATCTCTGAATAGAAGACAAATGTTTCCCCAACATGGGGACGAGATGAGTCAAGAGGGGGAGATTGAAAGGCATGAAGGAAGAGGAAGGAGGAGCTAGGCTCACTGAGCGTCCACCAGAAGTTTCCCATGAATCTGTCAGAGCGTTACAGCAGCCGTGGGAAGCAGATCACAGCACCGTTTCCTTAAGCTAAGAACACTGAGGCTCAGAGAGGTGAATCAAGTTAACTGAAGTCACTCAGCATTGTGGGTTGAAGTTCACCCCCTCAAAAGCACATGCTGAAGCCCTAGATCTGCTCCCCAACCTCCCCCAGTACCTCAAGTGTTACTCTGTTGGGAAATAGGGTCATGCAGATATAATTAGTTACGACGGGGCTCCCCTGAAGTAGAAGGCGTGAGGAGTGTGTGCTCAGCTGTGTTTATCTCTCTTGTGATCCTGTGGACTGTAGCCCGTCAGGCTCCTTTGTCCATGGGATTCTCCAGGTAAGAATACTGGAGTGGGTTGCTATTTCTTCCTCCAGGAGATCTTCTCAGTTCAGGGACTGAACACACATCTTCTGCATTTCCTGCACCGCAGGCAGATTCTTTAGCACTTGAGCCATCGGGGAAGTCCTGATGTAGTTCAGTTCAGTTCAGTCGCTCAGTCGTGTCTGACTCTTCGCGACCCCATGAATTGCAGCACGCTAGGCCTCCCTGTCTATCACCATCTCCCAGAGTTCACTCAGACTCATGTTCATCGAGTCCATGATGCCATCCAGCCATCTCATCCTCTGTCATCCCCTTCTCCTCCTGCCCCCAATCCCTCCCAGCATCAGAGTCTTTTCCAATGAGTCAACTCTTCCCATGAGGTGGCTAAAATACTAGAGTTNCCAGCGTTTCTCATGATGTACTCTGCATATAAGTTAAATAAGCAGGGTGACAATATACAGCCTGACATAGGGTGGGCTCTAAATTCAAGGTCATAGTTGTCCCAGGGAGATTTGGACACAGACGCAGAGGGAAGACACTCGTGTGCAGATGGAGACAGTCTGGACTTTTGCCTCCCTGGGCCAAAGGCCTCCTGAGCTACCACGAACTTGAAGAGGGATAGAAAGAGCTCACCCTGCCCCAGAGTTTTGAGGTGGGCATTGTCCACCAACATTTTCATATCAGACCTCCAGTCTCCAGAACTGTGAGAGAATCCATTTCTGTTGTTTCTGGGACTTTGTCGTGACTGCCCTAGAAAACCAGTAGAACTATCATAGTAAGTAGTCATGTGTGGATGTGAGAGTTGGACCATAAAAAAGACTGAGCTTCAGAGAATTGTGGCTTTTGAACTGTGGTGCTGAAGAAGACTATTGAGAGTCCCTTGGACAGCAAGGAGATCAAGCCAGTCAACTCTAAAGGAAATCGACCCTGAATATTCATAGGAAGGACTGATGCTGAAGCTGAAGCTCCTGTACTTTGGCCACCTGATGCAAAGAGATGACTCATTGGAAATGACCCTGATGCTGGGAAAGATTGAGGGCAGGAGGAAAAGTGGGCAACAGAGAATGAGATGTTTAGATGGCATTACCAACTCAGTGGACATGAGTTTGAGCAAACTCTGGGAGATAATGAAGGACAGGGAAGCCTGGTGTGCTGCAGTCCATGGAGTCACAAAGAGTCGGACGTGCCTTAGTGACTGAACAACAATATCAATTACAGTAAGTGGCCAAGCTAGGAATCCAACCTAAGCCAGACTATTCAAACCCCAACCCCACCTGTCACTTGGTGATTCCTGCTCATGAAACGTCAGTGGATTTGGAGGTCAATACCTTCCTCCCAGCTGTGCCCTTTGGAACTCCGTGACTCAGAAGTGGGTGAAGTGACTGGAAACCAGGTTCCCATTCTGGCCATTTGGTGGCTCCTCAGTTCACGGCAAGCATATTTTGTGCAGGCTCCAGAAGAGTGGGAAGCTACTCTGTTTCAAATTTCTTCTTGGGCAGGACAGGACTCTAAATAAACAAATCCACCTGCTATGTGAGGACATCAGGGTTTTCAGACCTAATCCAGGCCTTGCTAACATGATATGAGAGCAACGAATGGCCTGCTGATTCCCACTGCCAGTCTGTCAGGGGGAGGCTGTGCCCTTCACCAACAGGCCTCGGGACTGACAAAGCTGTTCTATTACTCTTTACAGGGTTGCCAGTGGAAGGAAACAGCTGCAGATTTTCACATTTCTTCCGCAACGGGGAGGATGTGGTCTGACTTCAGAGGAAGTTGTTCCCTGCAGGCATTCCCCCAGGAATGCAGAAAGAATGAGGGACCCTAACCTGGGCTGCTTGTTGAGAGGTGGAACTCAGTCCAGGAGGGGTCCTTGGAAGAGGGAAGGACAGGGCCAGACAGAGAAAGCAAAAGAAACCAGCTTCTGAAATCCTGGTACCTGATTTCAGCTGATTATTGGCATGTCAGAGATCACCCCAGCTTTTAAAGGGAGAGAAAATGGAATCTTGGAGGATAGCATCTGATCTGGATGCATCTAGAGCCATGTTGGAGAAGGCAATGGCACCCCACTCCAGCACTCTTGCCTGGAAAACCCCATGGATGGAGGAGCCTGGTAGGCTACAGTCCACGGGGTCACTAAGAGTTGGACATGACTGAGTGACTTCACTTTCACTTTTCACTTTCATGCACTGGAGAAGGAAATGGCAAGCCAACCCAGTGTTCTTGTCTGGAAAATCCCAGGGATGGGGGAGACTGGTGGTCTGCCGTCTAAGGGGTCGCACAGAGTCAGACACGACTGAAGTGACTCAGCAGCAGAGCCATGTTTGTAAAACAAGTCTTTAGAGGGAAAGAAGGAAATCATAGAACTTTGAATTAGATCTCTGTCCCATTTCATATTTTAACATTTTTACTTTTTGTATATGCTTTGTAAAATTTGTAATGAATCAATAAACTCAGACATGCAAAAACTAAACCAGTGGTATATTGGCTAGCATACTCAGCTACTTTATAAATCAGTACTGAATCAGACCTTGGAGACAGACTTTTGGGCGAAGTAGAAGAGGATAGCTTTATTGCTTTGCCAGGAAAAGGGAACCATGGCGGGGCTAATACTCTCAAAACTGTGACGATAATGAGATTTATAGCAATTGTCCAAAGAGGATGTGATCAGCTCATGGATACTCTTCTGATGAATTGGTGGCGAGGAGTCATCATCATCAACCCTCATATACAATTGGTCTGAGGTCTACAGGCTGGTGGGCAGCCTACCTCATTAATCATCAACTTCTCCCACCTGGAGGGGGTTTCAGTATCTGAAGAACAACTCAAAGATATTGCTATGTGTATCCATTGATGAGGAACCAGGATCCTGCCCCAAGGCTCCTCTTGACTGTTTCTCCCTGGTCTCACATTCCCTCCCTTCCCTCATTAACAACTGCTTGAATCTGCCTACTGGAACCCAGGGAAGGTCATGGAGGCTGAATGAAGGTTGTTTCCTGTAATCATAGGGATGGGGGACACAGAAAGGCTTTGTGCCTGGGAGCCCCACAGGGTCCTGCTCAGTATCATAAGTTTATTTTGATCCTCAAAGGTGATTACATCCTGAGAGGCCAGAGGCACAGTTTTTGGAGATGCCGCAGATGGAGATAAATGTCGGGTTTATTTCTGTGAGGGACAAGCCCATGACCAACCAGTCAGCCCAAGAGCAGACGACACATGAGGACCATTTTCATTATTACCTTGGGTCCTTCATGGTACTTATAGGGCCCCGTCTTAGAAATTAGGGACCAAAGTAATTATAATATTGGAAAAAGCAATGGGCTTTTTTTTTTTTTTTTAATTTTGGGCATCCTGTGAGGGATCTTAGTTCCCTAACCAAGGATTGAACCCCTGCCCCCTGCACTGGAAGCATGGAGTCTAAACAACTAGACCACCAGAGAGTCCAGCAATGGGCTTTTTTTATCTTACCGATTAGACGAAACATTAACAGATAGGATTTTGCTAGCAGAAAATGATATCTTGGCTCAGGTCAGTGGTCCTTTTGGAACCTGTTTAAATTAAGCTAAAATCCAACTTTGCAACCCGTCCTCTGATGAGCACAATTTTCACGGCTCCTTGCCATGGAACCTTCAAGTCTCGATGGCACAGTGTAATTTGTGGGAAAAGTCGTGGTTTTTGGCATCACATTACAGCTGCAAGGTCTTTTGCTTAAATTCTTGGGAGTGGACATTCATTTCCCACTTTTTCTGCCCTGCTTCTGTGTCTCTGAGCACATCCTTCATGCTGTCTACAATTCCCTCCATTCTGCCTCAGGTTGACTCCTGTTTGTCCTTCCAAAGTCAGCCAAGGTGCCTCTGCTCTGTAAAGCTTCTTGACTCTCCAGTGTTCCCCTCTTTCCACCCCTGTGTCCCTCTAGAGGACTCCCCTGCTTGCTCAGAGGTAAAGAATCCATCTGCCAATGCAGGAGACAAGTGTTTGATCCCTGGATTGGGAAGATCCCCTGGAGGAGGGCATGGCTACCCAGTCCAGTATTCCTGCCTGGAAAATCCCATGGACAGAGGAGCCTGGTGGGCTACAGTCCATGGGGTTGCAAAATAATCAGGCAGATCTCTATTTTAGCATTTGTTAATCTCTGTCTGATCATCTCCCCAACCTACTTGTTATTCCCTGAGGGCTGGGCTGGATCTTGTTCTTTCGAGGATTTTCCAGATCAGATCCTTCTCTTCCCCACTCACTCTTTGCTGAGCAAGATGCCTTTTCTCTGAATTTTCCCTCAACTCTACTGACCTTGAATCGGAATCATCTGTTCAGGTGTCTCTTTCCAGACTGCACTTCCTTGTTTCTCTTTGTATCTGAAAGCAAAAATGTTAGTTGCACATTCGTGTCCAACTCTTTGTGACCACATGGACTGTAGCACGCCAGGCTCCTCTGTCCATGGGGATTCTCCAGGCAAGAATACTGGAGTGGGTTGCCATGCCCTTCTCTAGGGGATCTTCCCAGCTCAGGGATTGAACCCAGGTCTCCTGCATTACAGGCAGATTCTTTACCGTCTGAGCCACCAGAGAAGCACCNGTCCATGGGGATTCTCCAGGCAAGAATACTGGAGTGGGTTGCCATGCCCTTCTCTAGGGGATCTTCCCAGCTCAGGGATTGAACCCAGGTCTCCTGCATTACAGGCAGATTCTTTACCGTCTGAGCCACCAGAGAAGCACCTTTGTATCTGAGCACCTAGTATTCTAATGCTCAACACTGCTAGGTGACTGGCTCACCCTGGTTTGCCTGAGACTTTCCTGGTTTTATTTATTTAAATCTTATTTATTTATTTGTCGTTGCTGGGTCTTAGTTCTAGCATGGGACTTCCCTGGTGGCTCAGTAAATAATCTGCTTGCAATGTGGGTGTGGGATCTAGTTCCCTGACCAGGGGTTGAACCCAGGCCTTCTGCCTTGGAGGGCTTCCCTAGTAGCTCAGTCGGTGAAGAATCCACCTGTGATGCAGGAGACTGGGATTCAAACCCTGGGTCTGGAAGATTCCCTGAAGAAGGAAAGGGCTACCCACTCCAGTATTTTTGCCTGCAGAATCCCATGAACAGAGGAGTGTGGCAAGGTGCAGCCCATGGGGTCTCAAGATTTGGACAGGACTTAGTGACTAAACCACCACCACCTCTGCATTGGGAGCTTGCAGTCTTGACCATTGAACCACCAGGGAAGTCCCACTTTTCTGGTTTTAAAATGGAAAGTCCCACAGTTCCACTCCTGGGTCTACACCTGAAAACATGGGATGCGTGCTCAGCCACTCATTGGTGTCCAGGCTCCTCCATCCATGGGGTTCTCCAGGCAAGAGTACTGGAGTGGGTTCCCTCCTCCACAGGATCTTCCCAACTCAGATGGATCTCCTGCACTGGCAGGTCGGTTGTTTACAACTAGTACGACCTGGGAAAACAAGGAAACTGGAACTCAAACACACACACATGCACCCAGGTTCACAGCAGCACTACCAGAAGAGTCAGAAGGCGGAAGCAGCCCAAATGCCCATCAGTGGGTGAGCAGCTAAACACATGGTCTGTCTATGCCATGGAATGTTACACAGCCACAAAAAGGAATGGAATATTAATACATGCTACAGTGTGGACGAACCTCAAACATATCATGCTAAGTCAGAGCAGCCAGACACAAAAGATCACATTCTATGATTCCATTTCTATGACATGTCCAAAATAGGCAGGTCCACAGAGACAGAACAGTCTGGTGATTACCTGGGGCTGGGAGAAGGAAAGAGAACGGGAGGGATTGCTTACTGAGGAAGAATTTCCTTTGCGGGTGGTGAAAATATTCTGGAACTAGGTGGAGGTACTGGGGACACGACGTTGTGAATATACTGGAGGTCGCTGAGTTTTTCACTTGAAAATGGTGAATTTTATGTTATGTGAATGTCATCGCAGAAAATAAAAGCCAGCCAAGCAATCAACCAACCAACTCTAGGAAACTGTAGTTTTAGGGGTTCTATGTCTATCTCTTAAAAAAGAGATAAGAAGGAAGGGACTGCTTCTTCCTCAGTGAAGTCAAACTCAAGACTTTTCAGTTTTTCAAGTAGCATCTGCTAGTGGGGGAGGAAGATCATGGCACCCTGACCCTCTCCACTGGGCACCCTCCTGATGGGTGCTGTGGCCTCCATCCTGGATCCCCAGGGGCCTCAAGCCTCCTTTCACACTCAGGCCCACAGCCCAGCCGAGCAGCTTGGGTCTTTAGAGATGAGCAAAAGGAAATAAACACCAGGAGTACAAGAAGGGTTTGTATAGCACAGGCTCCTGCTCTTGTAGTTACCTTCCCGGGGCTGAGCTTCAGGCTTATGTCTGCCCCATGTGATCCCAGGAAAATAAGGTCATGTCCTGGAAATTTCCAACATGGAATCCTTTAATATTAGACTAAGCAAATTAGAGAAGAACAAATATCACATATCAATGCATATATGTGGAATCAAGAAAAATGGTACAGATGGACGTATTTGCAAAGCAGAAATAGAGACATGGAGGTAGAGAACAAATGAATAGACACTAATGGGGGAGTGTGGGTGGAAGGAACTGGGAGGTGGGGACTGACATACACACGACCACGTACAAACTAGGTACCTAATGAGAAGCTACTGCACTGCCCAGGGAGCCCTGCTCAGTGCTCTGTGTGACCTAAAGGGGAGGAAGTGTGTGTGTGCATACAGCTGATTCACCTTGCTGTACAGGAGAAACAAGCACAGCATTTTAAAGCAGCTATGTGAAAGTGGAGGTCACTCAGTTGTGGCTGACTCTTTGCAACCCCATGGCCTATACAGTCCACGGAATTCTCCAGGCCAGAATGCTGGGGTGGGTAGCCTTTTCCTTCTCCAGGGGATCTTTCTAATGCAGGGATTGAACCCAGGTCTCCTGCATTGCCGGTGGATTCTTTACCAACTGACCTATCAGGGAGCAATTATACTCTAGTAAAAATTAATAAAAAGAAATCAGAAAAATAAATTGAGCAATAAAGATGTTAAAGATGAAACACTGAACAATAAATAAAGTAGAAAAGTTTCCCTTTTCTGGCTGGATTTCTCCCATCTTCAAGAAGCAAGACCCTGAGGAGTAAGACCTCCAAGGCCATTGATGTGTATATATGGGGTTGGTGGGATCGGGAGTGGTGGTGAGTGAGGGCGTTGATGGCTCTTTGGACATCTTTGAAACCCCCAGGGAGTTCTGGGGAAGGAGCCTCAGGCTTTCCTGAAAGCAATTTTACTTTATAAAATCTTACTTTCCAGGTGGTTGGAGTGTCTGGGAATAAGCGATGAGAACCCTGGTGTCAGGACCAACGTGAGCCTGGTGGGTTTTAGAAGGAACCTAACCTAGTCTGAGAAGAACTGGGACCTTCAGGTTGGGGTGGTTCCTGCCTGAATGGAAGACTGACTGGTCTTTCTAAATTTAAAATAAAATTTCGGCTGCACGGGGTCTTCGTTGCAGCCCTCTATGTTGAAGTTCATGGGATCTAGAGCTCAGGGTCTCAGGAGTTGCAGTGTGTGGGCTTAGTTGCAGCATGTGGGATCTTAGCTCCCTGACTAGGGATAGAACCTGGGCCCACTGCACTGGGAGTGAAGAGTCCTATCCACTGGCCCACCAGGGAAGTCCTCTGATATTTCTGTTCCTGGTAAGGTCATGGGCACGGAGTCCTCTCTGACCCTAACGTTGAAGGAGGGCCAACCTGGCCTGCCTTGTCAGACACTGGCTGACATGTGCACCCATCTCTCAGGGCTGTCTCTGTTCAGGGCTCTGCTGCAGCTCTGGCTTAGACCCCATGAGCAGTGGAGGGAAATAAAAGCATAGGCAAAGGAACCCAGGAGCTGGGAGGAAGGGCTCTGCAAAACAAACAGCAGAGGTGTTTGAAACAGAAGAGACTGGGAAAGACAATTTCCGCAAAAATGATGACCAAGTGTAGTAGTTTGTGATAGCTGCACTAAGAAATGAACATAAACATGGTGGCTTGAAATAATAGAAATTTGTTCTCAGAGCTCTGAAAGCAAGAAGTTTAAAATCAAGGTGTAGAGGTAAAGAATCTATCTGACATTGCAGGAGATGTAAGACATGCAGGTTCGATTGCTGTGTTGGAAAGATTCCCTGGAGAAGTGCATGGCCCCAGTATTATTGCCTGGGAAATCCCGTGGACAGAGAAGTCTGGTGGGCTGCAGTCTCTGTGGTTGCAAAGAATTGGACATGATTGAAGTGACTTAGCACTCACATGCATGCTCACATGCACATCTGGGCATACACTCAGAGAAAACCATAATTCAAAAAGACGCACGGACCCCAGTGTTCACTGCAGCCCCATTTATAATAGCCAAGACATGGAAGCAACCTAATTGTCCATCAACAGAGGAATGGGTAAAGATGTGGTACGTATATACAACAGAATATTACTCAGTCATAATAAGGTATGAAATTGGGTCATTTGTAGAGATGTGGATGGACATAGACACTGTTATACACAGTAAATTCGGTTCAGTCGCTCAGTTGTGTCCAACTCTCTGTGACCCCATGAACTGCAGCACACCAGGCCTCCCTGTCCATCACCAACTCCTGGAGTCCACATAAACCCATGTCCATTGAGTTGGTGATGCCATCCAACCATCTCATCCTCTGTCATCCCCTTCTCCTCCTGCCCTCAATCTTTCCCAACATCAGGGTCTTTTCAAATGAGTCAGGTCTTTGTCAGGTGGCCAAAGTATTGGAGTTTCAGCTTCAACATCAGTCCTACAAATGAACACCGAGGACTGATCCCTTTTAGGATGGACTGGTTGGATCTCCTTGCAATCCAGGGGACTCTCAAGAGTTTCCTCTAACACCACAGTTCAAAAACATCAATTCTTTGGTGCTCAGCTTTCTTTATAGTCCAACTCTCACATCCATACATGACCACTGGAAAAACCATAGCCATGACTAGATGGACCTTTGTTGACAAAGTAATGTCTCTGCTTCTG
>SJYV01053313.1:778966-812036 GCA_006410875.1 Neotragus pygmaeus
TGAACACCGAGGACTGATCCCTTTTAGGATGGACTGGTTGGATCTCCTTGCAATCCAGGGGACTCTCAAGAGTTTCCTCTAACACCACAGTTCAAAAACATCAATTCTTTGGTGCTCAGCTTTCTTTATAGTCCAACTCTCACATCCATACATGACCACTGGAAAAACCATAGCCATGACTAGATGGACCTTTGTTGACAAAGTAATGTCTCTGCTTCTGAATATGCTGTCTAGGTTGGTCATTTCCTTCCAAGGAGTAAGCATCTTTTAATTTCATGGCTGCAGTCACCATCTGCAGTGATTTTGGAGCCCAGAAAAATAAAGTCAGCCACTGTTTCCACTGTTTCCCCATCTATTTGCCATGAAGTGAAAAAGTTGGCTTAAAGCTCAACATCCAGAAAACTAAGATCATGGTATCCAGTCCCATCATTTCATGGCAAAAAGTAAATTAGAAAGAGAAAAAAAAATGCTATATGTTAAAGCATATATGCAGAATCTAGAAAAATGGTATGTATGCATGTTAAGTCTCTTCATTCATGTCTGACTCTCTGCAACCCTATGAACTGTTGCCCACCAGGCTTCTCTATCCATGGGATTCTCCAGGCAAGAATACGGGAATGGGTTGTCATGTCCTCCTCCAGGGGATCTTCCCAACCCAGGGATTGAACCTGTGTCTCTTGTCTCCCGCATTGGCAACCGAGTTCTTTACCTCTAGCATCACCTGGGAAGCCCAGAAAAATGGTATAAATGATCTTATTTGCAAAACAGAAGTAGAGACACCAATGTAGAGAATAAGATGTATGGCTACCAAGGGGGAAAGGAGGGATGGGATGAATTGGAAGATTGAGATGGACATATATACACTATTGCTACCATGTATAAAGTAGATAACTAATGAGAACCTATTGTATAGCACAGGGAACTGAACTTAGTGCTCTGTGGTGACCCAGATGGGAAGGAAATAAAAAAAAGAGGGGATGTATGTATATGTATGACTGATTCACTTTGCTGTACAGCAGAAAGTAGCAAAACATTGTAAAGCAACTATACTCCACTGAAAAGTAACTAAAAAAATAAAATCAAGGTGTCAGCAGGGCTGTGTTCTCTTTGCAAGACCATATAGGAGGATTCCTCTTTGCCCCTTCAGCTTCTGGTGGCTCCGGGCAATCCTTGGGGCTTTGGGGGTTCAGGATGTATAATGCTGATCTCTCCCTTCACGGTCACATGGCTTTCTGTTCTGTGTCCCCCCTCTCTCTCTTTTAATGAGGACACTGGTTCTTGGAGTAGGGCCCATCCTAATCCAGCATGACTCATCCAAACTAATTATATCTGCAAAGACCCTATTTCCCAATCAGGTCACATTCTGAGGTTCTGGGAGGGTATAAATTTGGGGAAGACTGTTCAACCCACTAAAGGAGATTTAGGTATAGCAGGAAAAGACTTTTTGGCACTAAAAAAAGTAGAGTTTGCCAATGAAGAAATTGAAAAGATAAACTGAATGAGATTAGTGGCCTGGGAGACGGAGAGGAAGAAATAACATGAACAGAGTGAAAATGCAAAGAGAAGGCATTCTCCTGGGACAAGATACAAGCCTTGGAGAATGGACTCAGGACAGCATTAGTTCCACAATGTGAAAGAGTAATAGAAGGAGGATTTAGCATAGTCAGTGAAGCAGAAATAAGTGTTTTTCTGGAATTCCCTTGCTTTTTGTTTTTGATCCAGTGAATGTTGGCAGTTTGACCTCTGGGTTCCTCTGCCTTTTCTAAATCTAGCTTAAACATCTGAAAGTTCTTGGTTCATGTACTGTTGAAGCCTAGCTTGAAGGATTTTGAATATTACCTTGCTAGAATGTGAAATGAGTGCTAATTTATGGTAGTTTGAACATTCTTTGGCATTGCCTTTCTTTGGGATTAGGATGAAAACTGACCTTTTCCAGTCCTGTGGCCACTACCGAGTTTTCCAAATTTACTGGCATATTGAGTGCAGCACTTCAACAGCATCATCTTTTAGGATTTTGCATAACAACAAACTGGAAAATTCTTAAAGAGATGAGAATATTAGAGCACCTTACCTGCCTCCTGAGAAACATGTATGCAGATCAAGAAGCAGCAATTAGAACTGGACATGGAACAACAGACTAGTTCAAAATTGGGAAAGAAGTACATCAAGGCTGTGTATTGTCACCCTGCTTATTTAGCTTTATATGCAGAGTATATCATGCAAAATGCTGGACTGGGATCAAGTTTGCTGGGAGAAATATCAACAACCTCAGATATGCAGATGATACTGCTTTAATGGCAAAAAGCAAAGAGGAATTAAAGAGCCTCTTGCTGAAGGTGAAAGAGGAGAGTGAAAAAGCTGGCTTAGAACTCAACATTCAAAAAACTAAGATCATGGCATCCAGTTCTATCACTTCAAGGCAAATAGATGGGGCAAAAGTGGAAACAGTGACAGATTTTATTTTCCTGGGCTCCAAAATCACTGTGAATGGTGACTACAGCTACAAAGAAAAGCTATGACAAGCCTAGACAGTGTATTAAAAAGCAGAGACATTAGTTTGCCAACAAAGGTCCGTATAGTCAAAGCTATGGTTTTTCCAGTAGTCATGTATGGATGTGAGAGTTGGACCACAAAGAAGACTGAGCGCCGGAGAATGGATGCTTCTGAACTGTGGTGTTGGAGAAGACTCTTGAGAGTTCCTTGGACTGCAAGGAGATCCAACCAGTCCATCCTAAAGGAAATCAACCCTGAATATTCATAGGAAGGACTGATGCTGAAGCTGAAGCTCCAGTAGTTTGGCCACCTGATGCAAAAAGCCGACTCATTGGAAAAGTCTCTTATGCTGGGGAAGATTGAGGGCAGGAGAAGTGGGGTGACAGAGGATGAGCTGGTTGGATGGCATCACTGACTCAATGGACATGAATTTGAGCAAACTCTGGGAGACAGTGGAGGACAGANCTGATGCTGAAGCTGAAGCTCCAGTAGTTTGGCCACCTGATGCAAAAAGCCGACTCATTGGAAAAGTCTCTTATGCTGGGGAAGATTGAGGGCAGGAGAAGTGGGGTGACAGAGGATGAGCTGGTTGGATGGCATCACTGACTCAATGGACATGAATTTGAGCAAACTCTGGGAGACAGTGGAGGACAGAAAAGCTTGGTGCTGCAGTCCACGGGGCCACAAAGAGTCAGACATGACTTAGCAGCTGAACAACAACAGGAGGAGAATGTGAAAGAGAACAAATGGTACAAAAACAAACCACTGCTTCCACGGATGGACCTAGAGTCTGTCATCTGAGTTAAGGAAGTCAGACAGAGGAGAAATATCATGACATCCTTTATGTTGGAAGCTAGAAGGAAATGATATAAAGGAACTTATTTACAATATGGAAGCAGACTCAGACTTAGAGGACGAACTTATGCTTATCAGGAGGGAAGGGCGAGGGGAAGCATAGTTAGGAAATTTGGGATGGACACGTACACACTGCTATATTTAAAATGGATAACCAACAGGACCTACTGTATAGTATGTGAAACTCTGGTTTTTGTGACGGTGGTAGCTTGGATGGGAGGGGAGTTTTGGGGAAAATTGATACAAATATATGTATGGCTGATTCCCTTTGCTGTCCACCTGAAATGATCACAACATTTTTAATTGGTTATACTCCAATATAAGATAAAAAGTTAGAAAGAGAATAAATAATACAAAAATAAAGCACCGCTTACATGGATGGAAGAAAAAGAAATGAAAAAAATGAAAAGAAAAAAAAAGTATGGGCAGCTTGTCAGACTGAAAAGAAATGAAAAGAGAAACAGAAACATGTCTTAAGCGAAAGCAAATTCTTTGACTCTTCAAATCGAGAGGTTTCATTGAACTCCAAGCAAGATTGTGGGACTGAAACAGACTTATGCATAATCTAGGGAATTTCCTGGTAAACTTCAAGGATAAAGAAAAATTCCACAAGCAGATGGATCCAGGCATTCAGCCCAAAGACCATTTCTCAGATATTTTCTATTCCTCTATTGATTATTTTAAGCCACTGGTTGTTAACGTTCCGTGCTTCCTTGACAAGCTTGCAAGTTCTCAATGGTAAAGATGGTGTTTTATTCATATTTCTATCTGTCTTAACACCTGGCCATCCTAGAAAATTGATGCTCAAGAAAGGGGAACTAGAAGAACTAGAATATCTTAAAATTCTACTGACAATAGTCTCTGAGGTCCATAGGCACCTTTCAGAACCACAGATATGGCTAGTGGTCTTGTGCTTTTGTAGTGGCCCAAAGGGGGTCTCGGGGCTTCCCTAGAGGCTCAGTGCTAAAGAATCTGCCTGCCAGTGCAGGAGACGCAGGTTCAATCCCTTTGTTGGGAAGATCCCCTGGAGGAGGGCATGGCAACCTACTCCAGTATTTTTGCCTGGAAATTCCCATAGACAGAGGAGCCTGGTGGGCTGCAGTCCACGGGGTCACAAAGAGTCAGACATGACTAAAGCAACTTAGCACACACATAAATAAATCAAAGTAGTAGTGCAGTTATAGATACACAGCAGGGACTCAACAAATGATATCTGTTTAATAGTATTTGTTTCTTCTCCTCTCCTCCCTCTTCCTCCTCCCCCACCCCCTGCCCCCACTTCTTAGTGACAAAGCTGTTTCTATAGCTATAAGGAGGCTAGGATGCCTCCTTATCCTTCATTCAGGTTGGGGCTGACTCAGGCCTGCATTTGGGGTACAGGTCACATAGGAAGGATTTGAGGAAGGGTCAGCAGGGTCTCACAATGGCCCATTCCTCAGCAAGCACCCTCATTGAGTCTCACCACAGAGCAGAGAGAAGAGTTGGAATTGACTCTTCATTTTTGGCTCTTCATTTTGAAATCATGACACTGATCATCATCTTCTCCAAAGTTTTTATTCCTTGAAGATCCTGGCAAATTATTTTCTCATCATCTCTCTCTTTCAAGAATATAAACCTCACAAGAGATGTGTGAAATTGCATGTTTTTTTTCCCCCATGCAGAATGTTAAAGATCTCAGGAACCAATTTTAGTTTTCTTTCTTTTTTTTTTCAATCCATGTATTTATTTACTGTGCTCGGTCACTCAGTAGTGTCTGACTCTTTGTGATCCAATGGACCATAGCCTGCCAGGCTCCTCTGCACATGGAATTTTTCAGGAAAGGACATTGGAGTGGGGTGCCATTTCCTACTCCAAAGGGGATCTTTCTGACCCAGGGATCAAACTGGCATCTCTTGCATCTCCTTCACTGGCAGGTGGCTTCTTTACCACTAGCACCACCTGGGAAGCCCAATTCATTTAATAAATGCTGAATTTTTGCCCTGTGAAATATACTAAAGTTAGCTTTGTGAAGACCCCGAAATAAGTAAGGCATGATCTTGACTCTCAAGGTATTCACTGATTAATAGGGGGAGATTAAGAAATACACAGAAAGAGATGATAGACCGATTGATGGATGATAGATAAAAGGCTTTGAAATATACAAATATGTTGCTAAGGGATACATGAGGCAAAAGCTATCCCCTGCAGCTAAAGATAATCTGTGTCTGATATTTATACCTGCCATAGGCTTGTTGGGCTAGAGGTTGGGCAGTTGTTGTTGCATTTATTATCCCTTTGTTTACCATAGTAGCCCAAGGAGGCAGGTCTTAAAACTAAGGCTTAGTGAGCTTAAGAACTTGCCCCAAGCACATATCACTTGTATGGTACTGATGATTTCATGCCCAGGGTCATGTTCCTTCTCTTCCAAAAATCCTCCAGTTGTGTCCCTACACGCTCAAAATAGAATTGAAATGCTCCCACCCACCCCTTGTCTACAAGGTCCTATCAGGCCAGGCCCCTCTCAAGCCTCACCTGGCCTGTCTCTAGCTTGATACGCTCCAGCCACCCTCACTTCCAGTTTCTCTGGCTCTCTAAACTCATCTATTTCCTAAGCCTTTGTTGCTTGTCTTGCCTTGAAATGCTTTTTCTTCTGAAGAGCAGGGGGTTGTCTCCTCGTAGATCTCAGCTGAAAGCCCCCTCTCAGAGAGGACTATCGGGACCACCTGAGCGTCCCAGTCATGCTCTGTTGCCTAGATGGTGTTTTTTTTCTTCCTAGCACCTAGTGTCTGTTTCTTCCTAGCACCTAGCACCTTCTCGAGGGCAGCACATGGTCTATCTTGCACATCATACTTAGGACAGTCCCAGCTCATGATGCCGGTTGAGTGGAAAAATAGTATCAAGTCTGAGAGTTGGATGTGGAGGGCATTTAAGAGCAGAAAGAAGGGGTCAATTCAGTTCAGTTTCTCAGTCGTGTCCGACTCTTTGCGACCCCATGAATCGCAGCACGCCAGGCCTCCCTGTTCACCACCATCTCTTGGAGTTCACTCAGATTCATGTCCATCGAGTCCGTGATGCCATCCATCCTCGATCTTCCCCTTCTCCTCCTGTCCCCAATCCCTCTNGTGGGGAGGGGTGGGAGGAAAGGCGGGAAGAACAGGAGGACTGGGACTGTCTAGCTGGCAGGACAGAGTGGGAATATGGTTGGTGGCGGAGGGAGGAAGGAGCCGTGAGATGACAATTCCTCCCCCCACTTCTGATCGCCGAAGCTGAAAACTCAAACTAAACATGTGGGAGCCTGGCATTGCCTTGGTTCTGCCACCAGGGAAGCATAGCAGCAGCTGATGGTGCATTTAAGCCCCAAAAGGGTAGGACTGTGAGCTTTCAGTGAGGAAAGGGGTCATCCAAACCAGACTTCCCATCCCCTGATGGCCCCAGGATTCACAAAAGGAATTTCTTTTCTTTTTTTTGGCAATGGCTACTTGGAACTTCCCTGATGGCCTAGTGGTTAAGAATCAGCCTTCCACTATACGGGACGTGGGTTCAATCCCTGGTCAGGGAACTAAGATTCCACTTGCTGTGGGGCAGCTAAGACCGCACACCTTAACAAAGACCTGACCCAACCAAAAATAAATGGCTAAAAAATAGGGCTTCCCAGATGGCTCAGCAGTAAAGAATCCACCTGCCAATACACTAGACGTAGGAGACGAGAGTTCAGTCCCTGGGTTGGAAAGATCCCCTGGAAGAGGAAATGGCAACCCACTCCAGTACTCTTGTCTGAAAAATTCCAAGGACAGAGGAGACTGGCAGGTTATAGTCCATGGTGTCACAAAGAGGCGGACACGACTAAGCTGTGAACGTGCACACACTTAGCTTGGGTCCTCTGTTCTCTGGTTGAGAGTGGCAGTGCTTGCTGTTCTCTGTCATAACCTGGGTGGGGACAGTCTGGCTAGACCGTGCTTTGGTGTTATGAGCCTCAGCTACAGAGTCGGTCACACTGGGTGACTCTAGAGGCACTGGCTGGGGAGGTGAGCTAACGTCTCCCTGAGCTGAGGGTGGTGGTCATGTTATTGACCTCTGTGAGGTTAAGATACCATGCTTCTTTAAAGCCTTTTGAAAATAAGGTCTAAATACATTATATTTTTTTATGTTTGTTTTTTATTGTGGTAAAATATACATTATGTAAGATTTACCACCTTAATCATTTCTAAATGTACAGTGCAGTGGCGGTCAGTACATTCCCATTGTTGTACAACCATTACCACCATCCATCGCCAGGACTCTTTGTATCATCCGAAACTGGAACTCTGCACCCATCAAACACTAATTCCCTCTCTATTTCCCATTCCCTCCCACTTACCACACTGCCCAGCCCTAGTAAAATTCTTATTTTATATTTTATGTATTATTGCTGCTGCTGCTGCTAAGTCGTTGCTTCAGTCGTGTCTGACTCTGTGTGACCCCATAGACGGCAGCCCACCAGGCTCCTCCGTCCCTGGGATTCTCCAGGCAAGAACACTGGAGTGGGTTGCCATTTCCTTCTCCAATGCATGAAAGTGAAAAGTGAAAGTGAAGTTAATTCTATGATTACTTGATGTACTTCACATGGATGAAATCACACAAGCTTTGTCCTTTTGTGCAGCTTCTTTCATTTAGTTTGATGTTTTCAAGGTTTGTCCATGTTGTAGTGTGTATCACAATTGCTTTCCTTTTTAAAGGTGGAACAATATTCTACTGTATATATATATACCCATTCTGTTTTCCGTTTATACATCAATATACACATGGATGTTTCCACCTTTTAGCTACTGTGAATAATGCTGTTATGAACACGGGTGTACAAATCTCTATTTTGAGTTCCTATTCTCAGTTCTTTGGGGTTTATACCAAGAAGTGGAATGGTTCAACCAAATGAGGCATTAGAACAGTGTGTTGTTTGGGCTGCTATAACAAAAATAGCACAGGCTGGGTGGCTTATAAACAGAAGTTTATTTTTCAAGGTCCTGGAGGCTGGAAAGTTCAAGGTCAAGATGGCACCGGGTTCAGTGTCTAATGAGAGCTTGCTTCCTGTTTTATAGGTGGCTATCTTTGTGCTGTGTCTTCATATGGTAGAAAGGGCAAGGGGCCTTTCTGGAGTCTCTTTTATAAGGGCTCTAATCCCATTTATGAGGATGCCCCACTCATGACCTAATTGCTTCTCAGAGGCTTCATCTCCAAATACCATCACATTAGGGATTAGGTTTCAACATACGAATTTTGATAGGGGGACAAGCACAGTCTATTTCAGGCAGTGAAATTATTCTGTATGATGCCACAACGGTGTATATATGATTTTATATTTTGGTTCAAACCCATAGAACTGTACAACACAAAGGGTGTGAAGAGTGAACCTGCATGTCAACTGTGTGTGTGTGTGTGCTCAGTTCCTCAGTCTTCCCCGATTCTTTGTAATCCCATGGACTGTAGCCCACCAGGCTCCTCTGTCCAAGGGATTTCCCAGGCAAGAATACTGGAGTGGGTTGCAATTTCCCACCCGGGGTTTCTTCTCCACCCAGAGATCAAACTTTTGTTTCCTGCACTGGCAGGTGGATTCTTCACCACTGAGCCGCCTGGGAAGCCCCATGTAAGCCCTGGGCTTTAGTTAGTACTGATGTCTCAACATTGGCTCATTAACAGTGCAAATGTAGCACATCACAGCAAGATATTAATAAAGGAGGAAATTGGTGAGGGGGTGGGTGAGAGGTGGGGTTTGTGGGAAGTCTCTGTACTTTGGGGTCAACTTTTCTGTAAACTTAAAATTGCTCTAGAAATAAAGTCTGTCACTTCATGGAGTAGTTCCCATGTAAATGCCTGCTCCTTTTTCCCTCGCTCTTTCTTTTCTTTGCAGTCTCACTGCTTTGTCTGGCTATTAAACGTCCTGGGCATGACCTTCTTCTGAGAGCCTGTGACGGGAACTCGTGACAGGACATCTCCCCTGCTCACTCCGTTGGGGTCCACTCTCCGGCACCCCGTGTCCAGCCCCTGTCCATAGCTCTTTGTTGGACCTCTCTTCTTATTTCCAGAGACTTCTCTCAAGGCCTTCCTGTTGTTCACGTCTCAGAGGGGAGGAGCTTTACTCATTAGGGAGGAAGACAGAGGTCTCTAGAGAATTCTAGTGAGCTCCTCAGGGTCTCAAAGCATTTTCCAGAACAGACCCAGGACTGTCTTCAGGGCTTCAGGTGCTGGTTTCAAAGTAGACATTTTCTACTGAACATCATTCTGAGTGAAGACAGGCCCCATGGAAACTTCCAGGCTCCCTGTTCTCCTTTTGAGAAAAATCCAAAATGATCTGTGATGGTTTCTAAGTCTGTTTGGAGTTTCCAGCAATATGGTGCCAGTTTGTTTGCTCTAAGACAGATATTCTGCACAAAATAAAACGATAAAAAGTGTGTTTGAAAGAAAAGAAAGAGCGCCTCCAGGTGCCATAATACAAAATGGGAGAGTGAAAGTGTCATCACTCAATCGTGTCCAGCTCTTTGTGGCCTTGTGGACTGTAGCCTGCCAGGTGCCTCTGTCCATGGAATTTCCCCGGCAAGAACACTGGAGTGGGTTGACATTTCCTCCTCCAGGGGATCTTCCCGACCCAGCGATCAAACCTGGGTCTCCTGCATTGCAGGTGGCTTCTTTACCGTCTGAGCCACCAGGGAAGCTCAGTTTGTTTGCTGTTAAGACACAGATATTCTGCACAAAATAAAGCAATAAAAAGTGACTGAGCCTTTCATAAATCCCAGAGCCTCAGAGAGCCCCTTAGGAAAGGTTAAAGTTACTGAAAGAAAATTAAAACTTCAGATTTGCATCCAAACTGGGTATGGGGTCCAAATTTGCTGAAACTCAAGAGATTACTCTCAAAGTGGTCCAGGGACTTCCCTGGTGGTCCAGGGGCTTAGACTCCACTCTCCCAAATGCAGGGGGCCCAGGTTCGATCCCTGGGTCAGGGAACTAGATCCCACATGCTGCAACTAAGACCCAGTGCAGCCAAATTAAAAAATAAATAAATAAAATACTTTAAAAAATGGTTCAGACCACTTCTTTAGTGGTCCAAAGGCTCAGACTTTACCCTCCCAGTGCAGAGGACCCAGGTTCAATCTCGGGTCAGGAAACTGGATCTCACATGCCGTAACTGTGAGTTTGCATGACCGAACTGAAGATCCCACATGCTGCAGTGAAGATCAAAGATCCTGCACACTGCTACTAACACTCGATGCAGACAGATAAATAAATAAATAAAAATGAATATTAAGAAAAAGTGGTCCAGACCACTGATGCTCCCATAGCCTAAACAAACAAACAAACCCAGAGCTACCCTGTCACGTGTTTTATGACCCAGAGTACATTGAAATCCCAGATGGTATACAGCACTTGTTGAAAATGAGCTAACAATAACAATAATAATAATAATAATAAAGACAAGCCACACAAGGAAACTAATCACTAAGGGGAAGAATGCTAAAATAACAGACAAAAATTAGTACCCCAAGAGATAAAAGTGATAGAATAAGATGAAAAAAAAAAAAAAAAGCNATACAAGTTAAATAGTAAAACATGAAATAAGAAGAAAGTATCACAGAACCTCAGTCACTTAATTTTAGGAAGAGAAGAAAAATACAAAAAAAAAAAAAAAAAATAAGCACCCCAAAAAAAAAAAGTAAAAAAAAAAAATAAAAAAAAAAAAAAAAAGCCCAACCCTGTAAAATAAGTTTTAAGTAATAAGCAAGGAAAAAATAAGGAGCAACAGGAAAGATGAGAATCATAATATAACACAACTTTTTGTTTTTTTTCCCACCAGGTCTGAGCACTTTGAGACAAGGTCTCATCTTATTTCATTCTCTCTGTGCTCCCAGAACCCAGGACCCAGTAAGACTTTGTGGACATTTGCTGAATGAACGGATGTCTCCTCATCACTGCCTTTGGAGGAGGGTGGCTGAGCATACCTGTTATGTATTTGGATCCTGCCTCTTTCTATTCTGTGTAAGTCAAGGTAGGCCTGGCAAGAGGTCTGCAGGAAACAATCCTAAGATCTCCTATATGCAGACTTTTGCCTTTCTCTGCCTTCAGTGGTATAAGGCAGAATCCAACATATGTCCATTTTGTAAGCTGGCACAAGTGTGAAAGAAAGAAAGTGACTTTTCTATCCAGAATGACCTTTGGTACAGGAAGCCCAATTTTCTTCTCAAAAGACAGAGAACTTCACAGAATTTCATGCCCATGTGCGCACAGAGCTCCCAGCAGTCTCTATCTCCCTCCAGCTCATGCTATGGGCAGCCTGTTGGTGGAAGGCTTTGGACTTGTACCAAGTGACTTGGATTAGAGTTATGCCCCCGGGCATCATTAACCTGGTCTTTGTATGAATCTCTCAACTTCTCTTGAGCTCCCATTTACATCTTTTGTTGGACGCAGTGGATGAGACATGGCCCACCAATCTCTCAGGGCTGCTGGGAAGTTGGGACACTGAGTGGAGACACTTTAAAGCTCAAGGGCTTTGCTGGTGGCTCCGTGGTGAAGAATCCGCCTGCCAATGTGGGGACATGGGTTCGATCCCTGGTCTTGGAAGATCACACATGCCGCAGGAGAACAAAGCCCATGAGCCACAACTACTGACCCTGTGCTCTAGAGCCCAGGAGCTGCAGCTACTGAGCTCACGTGCCACAAGTACTGAAGCCCACATGGCTTAGAGCCCATGCGCCACAACAAGAGAAGCCACCGCAGTGAGAAGCCCCCACACTGAGCTAGAGAGTAGCCCCCTGCTCAGCACAACTAGAGAAAAGCCTGCACAGCAGTGAAGACCCAGCACAGCCAAAAATAAATAAGAAGTAATTTTTAAAAAGAAAAAGCTCAATGTATTCCTAAGGAAGCTGATCCCTGACACAGAGTCAGTGCTTCACTCTAGCATCTAGGATGTGAAGGTATAAGATTGCAGCCAGGGGGCACTGTGATGTGTAGGAAAGGCTCCCAGAAGGAGGTCACATTATCAGGCAAGATGAAAAGGAAGATGAGAACCAGCCAAGAAAGTGGGGGAAGTGGGGAGAAAACCATTGTTGGCAGAGAGAAGAGCGTGCACAAAGGTCTAGAGAAGAAAATACATGGTATTTGGGAAAGAAGACCAGTGTGGCTGGATCATGTTCTGTTCTCCCCAGGTGCCTCCCTGAAGTCTGTGCATGGAACTTTCTAGATCTTGCCCTTTGTCACCTTCATTCATTAAATCCAGATATACCCAGATCTATGTCTCTCCCCTTCTAACACTGCCCCATCTCTCCCAGATGCCCCCAAAGTTTCTATTCCTGGCTCTCTTTATGATCCTATTCCCCATTCAATGATTTACTTCCCAGATGCCATTTTATTTTAAATGACTGATGAGCTAATATCAACCAAGGTTAACTTCACAGCCAATCAGCACAACACACGTGGCAAACATCTGTGAAAAAAGGCTTGGAAAAGGACTTCCTAACATCAGACTTGGAGGCATTGGATCTAGAAGGAGATAGAGACAATGAATCAAAGCAGGACGAGAAAAAGGTCCTGAATGAGCCAGTCGACATGTTTTCTTACACATGAGGTGCAGAGCTGGAGCTTGAAGGAGACACTAAAATGCCTCAGATATGGTCCCTGCCAGAAGGATGTTATAATTTATTTTGGAGCGATAAGGGGAAATTAGAAAGAAAATGGAAAGAGCAAACTGCCAACCTTTTAGACAGTTTATTAAGGTCCCTTTCATGCACTTGACTTCAAGCTAAAGAGATTATTTTCCCTCAACCCTGCTGCTTAGCTTTATTCAGGAAAGAGTTGACTGGTATGTCATGGGCTGTGTTGACAGTGTAGACTCACAGATGCCATTGTGTAGCGTCAACTTAAGAAATGCACGATGTGAATGCACAATGCAAGTTAAGTTTTATTCGGGGGCAAAATGAGGACTATAAGCCCAGGAGACAGCATCTCAGATAACTCTAAGGAACTGCTCTAAAGAGGCAGAGGGGGAGGTCAGTATATATGTGATTTTGGTGAATATCATATCTATATGATATGATATATATAATGTATGATATTTATTCTATATATATATGCTTGATTGCATGTACTCCCTTAGCCAAAATCACATGCATACATATATATATTGCAGAAGGTTTTGGCTAGTACCGAGGAGCAGTCATCACCATGAAGGATTTCGAGTGCTTTTCTAGATCTGGGGAGATACAGGAATTGGGCTCACAAAATAAGCTCCTGAAAATATCTAACTCTCTGAAGACCTGTCCTGCCAGTCTTTCCTGAGCACGGAGTGCCTCATTTCTGCTCTCCACCTTGAATTTCTTTTCAGTTCAGTTCAGTTCAGTTGCTCAGTCGTGTCTGACTCTTTGCGACCCCATGAATCGCAGCACGCCAGGCCTCCCTGTCCATCACCAACTCCCGAAGTTCACTCAGACTCACGTCCATCGAGTCAGTGATGCCATCCAGCCATCTCATCCTCTGTCATCCCCTTCTCCTCCAGTGTTGAAAATCAACAGCTGCAGCAGCACGTGATTTAATCCTTGTAGAAGTAGATGGCAAGTGCCAATACATAGTTAACAGTGTGGTGCTCGGAATGCCAGGACAAGAGGGGGTCTGTGTCTGTGGTGACTGGATGATCTCACTTCTTTGGAGTTTGGTGGGTAGGCTTCCTTACGATCATCTGTAGGAAGATATTTACAGTGAGAGAAACTTGGAGCTTTAAGAGGCATGTGGTGTAGCCTCCCATCTAAGGATGAAATCCTTTCCATGATGACAACCCTCACAGGAAAACTTTGGGTTTCCAGAGAAAAAACTTCTGGTTTTAGAGTTACATGGATCTGGCCCAAGTCCCAGTTTTATCTCTTATTAACTGTGTGACCATGGGTGAGTTCCTAAAATTTTCTACATCTGGAACTCTTGAACAATCAGGCTTCTTGGTTACAAGTGACAGAAAATCTCACTGGAAGGGCTCTGCATGGTGTTTCCATCTGCAATCAAACATGAGACTTTTTTTCTGTGCCAACAAGCAATTCTCCAATTCTATGACACCAATTGAATGTGCAGGATGATCTGTTAGAATGATTCACAGAACTCAGGTAATCACTTTGCTTATGGTTACTGGTTCGATGAAAGTGAAAGTGGAGAATGAAAAAGTTGGCTTAAAGCTCAACATTCAGAAAATGAAGATCATTGCATCCAGTCCCATCACTTCATGGGAAATAGATGGGGAAACAGTGGAAACAGTGTCAGACTTTAGTTTTTTGGGGCTCCAAAATCACTGCAGATGGTGACTGCAGCCATGAGATTAAAAGACGCTTACTCCTTGGAAGAAAAGTTATGACCAACCTAGATAGCATATTGAAAAGCAGAGACATTACTTTGCCAACTAAGGTCTGTCTAGTCAAGGCTATGGTTTTTCCAGTAGTCATGTATGGATGTAAGAGTTGGACTGTGAAGAAGGCTGAGTGACAAAGAATTGATGCTTTTGAACTGTGGTGTTGGAGAAGACTCTTGAGAGTCCCTTGGACTGCAAGGAAATCCAACCAGTCCATTCTGAAGGAGATCAGCCCTGGGATTTCTTTGAAAGGAATGATACTAAAGCTGAAACTCCAGTACTTTGACCACCTCATGTGAAGAGTTGACTCATTGGAAAAGACTCTGATGCTGGGAGGGATTGGGGGCAGGAGGAGAAGGGGATGACAGAGGATGAGATGGCTGGCTGGCATCACTGACTCAATGGACGTGAGTCTGAGTGAACTTCGGGAGTTGGTGATGGACAAGGAGGCCTGGCATGCTGCGATTCATGGGGTTGCAAAGAGTCGGACATGACTGAGCGACTGAACTGAACTGGTTCAATAAACAGTGAAAGTGAAAATGTCACTTGCTCAGTTGTGTCCAGCTCTTTGCAGCCCCATGAACTGTAGCTCACCAGGTTCCTCTACCCATGGAAATTTCCAGGCAAGAATACTGGAGTGAGTTGCCATTTCCTGCTCCAAGGGATCTTCCAGATCTGGGGATTGAACCCAAACTCTTATGTTGCCTAAATTGGCAGGAAATTCTTTACCACTAATGCCACCTGGGAGGCCCCTGGTTTAATAGAAAGGGGTGCAATTCAAGAAGTCATATACGGATGTAAGAGCTGGACCATAAAAAGGACTGAGCACTGAAGAATTGATGCTTTTGAACTGTGGTGTTGGAGAAAACTCAAGAGGAGAAAACAGCAAGGAGATCAAACCAGTCAATCCTAAAGGAAGTCAACCCTGAATATTCATTGGAAAGACTGATGCTGAAGTTCAAACACTTTGCCTGATGCAAAAGGCTGACTCATTAGAAAAGACTCTGATTCTGGGAAAGATTGTAGGCAGGAGGAGAAGGGGATGACAGAGGACAGAGGATGAGATGGTTGGATGGCATCACCAACTCAATGGACATGAGTTTGAGCAAGCTCCAGGAGATGGTGAAGGACAGGGAAGCCTGGCATGCTGCAGTCCATGGGGGTCTCAAAGAGTCAGACAGGACTGAGCAATTGAACAACAGCAATGATTCAGGAACAGCTAAATGGAACAGATGCAGTGTGAGTGTGCGTGTGTGTGCATGTGTGTATAGATTCCATGTCCTCTCCAGGTGTGTAACCCTCTAGC
The DNA here is from genome assembly GCA_006410875.1 of Neotragus pygmaeus. Classification (NCBI taxonomy): domain Eukaryota; kingdom Metazoa; phylum Chordata; class Mammalia; order Artiodactyla; family Bovidae; genus Neotragus; species Neotragus pygmaeus. The sequence goes on from SJYV01053313.1 coordinate 794,950, forward strand.
ACCCTGATGTGTTCACTAACCCAGCAGCTCCCCCAAGTCTTGTGGTTCAAATCTGTTCTTTTTTTAAAGAGTACAATCTCCAGCCATTCCTCTGGCTCTGAAGGTCAGTGGTGGGAGCTGAACGTTCCAACTCTCTAATCTCTTGGTCTTTCTGGTGCCCAGTCCTATCCTGGGGCCATTTAGATGTCCTATTCCACATCATCCCACTAGCAGAAACTCAGGGGTGACCAAAAGGGAGCCAGTACGACAAAAATCACTATTTCTCAAGAAATTTCAAGGACTTTAGAAGCTGTCTGAAAGAATCAGGGACAAAGACTAAATGTACATTTTCATTATTTGTTGTTGTTTAGTCACTAAGTCATGGCTGCCTCTGTAGGACCCCATGGACTATAGCCCACCAGGCTCCTCTGCTTATGGAATTTCCCAGGCAAGAATACTGGAATGGGTTGCCATTTCCTCCTCCAGGGAAACTTCCTGACCCAGGGATCAAACCTGTGTCTCCTGCATTGCAGGCAGATTCTTTACCACTGAGCCACCTGGGAAGTCCATATCTTTATTTTACCACAGGGCTTAATTATGACAAGGAGTTTTAGGAAGTCGGGGCTTATGTAATTGAACTATCCATTGCTTGTGCTAGCTAGGGACTCATCTACTTTTAGAGTTCACTTCCTCCATTTCTCAGCTTCAGCTCACCCTTGCATGGGTACATTCTTAGGCAGACTCTCAACAAGAGAAAGCAAATGGGTTGCTGATAGCCTGAGACGTGTCTTCTTAGAGCTTAGCAACTTCTCTAGGCAGAAACCTTTTCTTTGTTTCAGAAAAAAAAAAAAAAATCTCAGAATTTCTCTCTTTGATCTGACATGGGTTAATCACATGGCCAGGGAATAATACACTTTGATTCAAGCACGCATCCCTGAAATTAGACTTGGGCTTCATCCAAATTACAGGAACCAAGAATGGGGAGTGAGTGACTTCTTGAGGGAAAGTGGAGCTTGTCTCACCAGTGGGGAGGGAGGGTGTGGTGGCTGGGCAGGAACAGCTACTGAGTCTCTTCTCGTCTGTAAAGTGTTGTGGTGTATGTGCAGCTTGGAAAGGAGTTTCCAGACATGAGGCAGAATGAGAGGAGAAGAGAGCTTATTAGAGCTGGAAGCATTGTTAGAGCAGCCGGCTGGCTCAAGGAGGAGTCTATGCCTTCCATGGGCTAGTAGCTGATGGACAAAGAAAAGTCCTGCTGGAAGGGTAGCATTAGGTGATTGGTTAGGATGCTGCAGGGTGGATATTTTACCTAATATGGAGTCAGGGAACGGCCATTTTGAGTCCCCGGTGGGGGCGTGGGAGGCTCGGGGCAACAGCTGCATGGGGTTCAGTCAGTTCTGGAGACTTTTATCCTGTCCCCTTGGTACAAGGATCCACACCCGTGACCTTGGTGTAGGGTTCCACGTAAAGGAAGGACACTCATCTCTTCCCTCGGCTCTGTAGTCTTCTCCAATTCTTCTTCTAGGATAATTTACACGCTTAGACTCTGCAACATGCATGGGGTGTGTTCTCTGAGTCCTTGTCCAGCTATATGAAGGGCTTCTCACATGGCTCAGTGGTAAAGACTCTGCCTGCCAGTGTGGGAGACTCAGATTCAAATCCCCGGGTCAGGAAGATCCTCTGGAGGAGGAAATGGTAACCCACTCCAGGACTCTTGCCTGGGAAATCCCATGGATAGAAGAACCTGGTGGGCTGCAGTCCATGGGGTCTCAAAGAGTCGGACACGACCGAGCACCTGAGTATACATGCACACCAGGTGTATGTAATAAAGTGAAGTTGCTCAGTCGTGTCCGATTCTTTGTGACCCCATGGACACCAGGCTCCTCCGTCCATGGCATTTTCCAGGCAAGAGTACTGGAGTAGGTTGCCATTTCCTTCTCCAGGGGCATTCCCGACCCAGGAATCGAACCCAGGTCTCCCACATTGTAGACAGACGCTTTACCGTCTGAGCCACCAGGGAAGTCAGTATGTAATAAAGCCTCCAGCAATTCCTGGGGAGATGAAACCAGAGTTTTATAATGTTTCTCATGGGATAAAATTTGTCCATATTTTTCTAGACTTGTATGTATCCCTTTCCCCTCCCGGTTATATCCTGAGAATTTACAGAGTACAATATTCTTCCCCGGCCCAGATCATCTCACTCCTTGATGTGTTTTTCATTTGAGCCCATATTTCATTTGAAAATGTCAAAATACTGCCCACACATGGCCAGAACCCAGCTGAGAGGAGTAACTTTATAAAAGCTGCCAAATGGGGTTTGGTGCTTGTCTGATCATGAATCATGAATGCTTTTAGGACAGATGGTGTAATCATATCCAAGAAGAATGCCCTTTCGAAGGGGGATGCTAATCGGATCATGTGACATAAGAGTTTCACATCTGTCACGTGAGCAACCACACAGGGCAGACAGGGAGCTTTCTTAACCTTCGGCTTGTTTCTATTCTGGAAGTGGTTAGCGTTTACTTAGTGTGTTCAGGAAACCCTTGCAGGGGGCTAATTACATTGACTGACTGATTGACCCATCTGGTACACCTACTCTCAGATCCTTCTGTATGCCAGTCATTGCTATACATGCTTTCATTCTATGAAGATTTCCTTCTAGTTGGGTGGCTGGTTAAGTCACTAAGTCGTGTCCGACTCTTGTGACCCCAGGGACTGTAGCCTGCTAGGTTCCTCTGTCCATGGGATTCTCAAGGCAAGAATACTGGAGAGGGTTGTTATTTCCTTCGCCAGGGGATCTTCCCGACTCAGGAATTGAACCCAGATCTCCTGCATTGTAGGCAGATTCTTTACCAATTGGGCTACAAGGGAAGCCACTCTAGTTGGGAAAGGTGAGTAATTGATAAGTGTATGAGTGTTTGCTAAGTCAATTCCAGTCGTGTCCGACTCTTTGCGGCCCCATGGACTGTACCCCACCAGGCTCCTCTGTCCATGGATTTCCCAGGCAAGAACACTGGAGTGGGCTGCCGTTTCCTTTTCCACGGGGTCTTCCCGTCCCAGGGATTGAACCCCAGTCTCCTGCACTAGCAGGCAGATTCTTGACCACTAAGCCACCTTAGGGAGGCCAGATTTCCTCTTCCTCCAGCCCTAGTGACCCAGAGATCATATCTGGGGCTGCACTAGAGTCTTCAACCGTGGCCCAAGTTCACAGAAGCCAGATGGCTTTATTCTCGGAGAGTGCTGGACTCATTAGTCTTCTGAACATGCCAGGCTCCTGGCCCCTCAGCCCTCTTACGTGTACTCTTCCCTTCTGTCCAAGAACTCTCTAATCTGCTTCTGCCCTCCTCCTCACCCTTGAGGTCTCATCTCAGCACCTGACTCTTCTGGGAGCTCTCCTGACCATCCCCAGCAAAGTAGCCCACAGCCCTGCTCCTTTCCTGGGTTCCCATTTTACTTAGGAGATAATTCCAGGTTAGCAATTATTTTGAATTGTAACAGTCCTCTTAGACTGCAGACTTCTCAAGAGTTGGACATGTGTGTGTGTATTTATGTATGCACACATGCCCGTGCGTGTGCCCATATTTGTTTGTGATTGTGTGGTTGTATTTTTATGTGGGTATTTGCATGCAGTTAGAACACCTGTCATATATGAGCCAGGACTCCAAAGGAGCTTTTAGCTTTCAAGCAAAGAAGTCCAGGGAGATCAGTAAAGGAAAAGAGAGAGGAGAGCCGTCAAGATAAAAGTTATACTTCAGCATCCATAAGAGGAGCTAACATGGTTTCACTGTGCCCTTGGTTACCCAAGGAGGTAGATATGTGAAAAACCAGAGGAAAGACAGTAACCCTGATGAATCTGGCTCTTTCTCCGGGCGAAATCCTTGCACACTGGCAGGTCAGGTCTTTGCTTGCATAGTAGCTCACTGTGAACAGGCTTTTACAGTTGAAATATTCAGTCATTCATTTTGTCTCTGTTATTTTCCTTCCCCGGGGCAAATTTACCTTCACACAATAATTACTTTTTTTCAGATTCTTCCAAAATGTCATTGGGTTTGATAGCTGCTGAGCTTGAATTTGCACTTCCTTCTGTCAGCATCACTGAGCTCCTTCACCTGGGCAGACAGCAGGACCGCGCCAGTATTTGCTTTCCATCATACACAATGGGCAGCTCAAAGAGGAATGGGGAGGAAGCAAGCAGGCTTGGGGAAAATACCGGTTACTTGGAAAACATAAAACACGTGCGCCTGTGCTAAGTCATTTCAATCCATCTGACTGTTTGCAACCCCATGGACCATAGCCCGCCAGGCTCCACTATCCGTGGGATTTCCCAGGCAAGAATACTGGAGTGGGTTGCTATTTTCCTTCTCCAAAGGATCTTCCCAACCCAGGGATCAAATTCCTCTGTCTCTAATGTCTCCTTCATTGACAGGTGAGTTTTTTTTTTTTTTTTTTTTAACCACTAGCGCAACCTGGGAAGCCTGCATATAAAATACTCTTGTAATGAGAACTACACAATTAAAAAATTATCGTTTATTTGGCTGCATTGGATCTTGGTTGCAGCACACGGGATCCTCACTCTTTGTTGTGGCATCTATCTCTTAGTTGTAGTTCTTTGACCAGGGCTTGAACCTGGGGCCTCTAAACTGAGAGAGTGGAGTCTCAGCCACTGGAGCACCAGGGAAATCCCAGAGATGCAAAAAAAAAAAAAAAAAGAAGAAAGGAAAGAAANTCTATCTCTTAGTTGTAGTTCTTTGACCAGGGCTTGAACCTGGGGCCTCTAAACTGAGAGAGTGGAGTCTCAGCCACTGGAGCACCAGGGAAATCCCAGAGATGAAAAAAAAAAAAAAAAAAAGAAGAAAGGAAAGAAAGAAGGAAGGAAGAAATAGAAAGGCCGGCAAGTAGACTGGGAACCTGCTCTGTTTTCAGAATTGGGCAGTGACTTTGGGTGCCTTGTTTTCCATTCCTGATCTCTAGGGAATTCAGAGTGTTATGAGTGTGTTTTAAAGATCTCTTCTGATTTAAACATCCTTTGAAACGATGTGATTGTTCAACGTTTATGTATTTACTTTTTTGCTATCAGATGAGTAGAATAAAATAAGATTTAGATGGAACCATAGTTACTGATTTAGATCAATCTAATAAAAAAACCAAATGCGTTCTTGCTCCAGGAAGCTGGCAGCAGTAGGCTCCAGGAGAGGAAGCCAGGCTGCCAGAGGCTACATCCATTGTCCAAGCTCCCCACACCTGGGGGAAGGCCTCTCTTTGGTGGGCAAGTTTTGCACCATGAAGCAGCGCATTCCTGATTCTCACTGTGTGATGTGAAAGTCTATGAAATGCAAATAAAAAGGAGCCATTTATCAAAATCGTCAGCGTGGTTAGACCAGTGAAGTGTGCATCAGTTCATTTGTACTTATTAAATATTGAAATGACAGCAACCAGTGATTTTCATTGTATCAGCCCAGCCCCATTAAAGTGGAAAAACAGTTTCCTTAAAGAACACTGCATGGGCTGGTCCACTGGGTGGTGCAGGGAGTACACCAAGATTTCCAGCCATTGGTTCAGTATCTTTTGCTCTGGATTAAGACATTGTCTAAGAGTCTGCGAATTGAGCATCCTTGTTTGGGAGAGAGGTGGTCAGAGGAGCTGGTAGCCTTGATTGTCAGGAGAAAATTTCCTCCTGTCCAAATCCTTCCCCCAACCAGGAAGGAGAGCAGAGCTGGGCTAGAGCTGGGAGTCCAGCTGTGATGGTTTATTTATTTTTTTGCAATTAAAAAAAAATATACCTTTTTTCTGTGCTGCACATCTTGTGGGATCTGACACGCGCCCCCTGCATTGGCCCAGAGTCTTCACCACTGGACCACAAGGGAAGGCCCTCTGATGGTTGATTTTATGTATCCACTTAGCCAATGGTTCCCAGTTGTTTCGTGAAACACTAGCCTAGACTTCGCTGTGGGGGTCCTTTAAAAATGCGATTGAAATTTACATCAGTAGACTTTGAGTAAAGCAGATTACCCTTTGTGGATGGGCCTGATTAAATCCCTTGAAGGCCTTAAAAGTAAGGACTGAAGTTTCCTGAAAAGGAAGGAATGCTCAAAACTGCAATATAGAAACCTGCCCAAAGTTCCCAGCCTGCTTCAACATCAACTCTTAATTGAATTTCTAGTCTGTTCTAGAGATTTTAGACTTGCCATCCCCACAGTCTCATAATTCAATTCCTAACATTTCCTTTTTCTCATTATAGATCTAACCTATATCTATATGATTCCCACTGGTTCTGTTTCTCTGAAGAATACTTCTGACTAACATATCAACCCTGTTTCCACACTCCCTGGCNACAGTCTCATAATTCAATTCCTAACATTTCCTTTTTCTCATTATAGATCTAACCTATATCTATATGATTCCCACTGGTTCTGTTTCTCTGAAGAATACTTCTGACTAACATATCAACCCTGTTTCCACACTCCCTGGCACTGAAATAGTTTTCTCCCCACTGTACTGTCAGTTTCCTCACCTGTGAAATGGGCATAAAGTAACATCCCTATTAAGTCCACTAAGAGTTTTGAAAATATATTCCATTATCTCCTGTGTTAGAATCTCTTTCCAAGCTGCACTTCAGAATTAGCTTTGTATTCTCTCAATAATATGAATGCCTGAGCCCCTTCTCCTGAGAATCTGCGTCTGTAGAAGATTCACAGTCTTTAAAATGTGTCCCAGGTCAGTCTGATGTACCTGAAGTTGAGCACCATTGGCTTGGTGATAACACCCAACCTCCTTAGCATTCAAACATTGTCACAATCTGATAACTTTCACCATTTCTTACCCCTTCATACAAAAGGACCCTTCACATCTTCTCCTGGTATTATTTTTAAAAAAGATTTTTTGATGTGGACCATTTTTAAAGTCTTTATTGAATTTGTTACAATATCACTTCTGTTCTATGTTTTGGTTTTTTGGCTCTGAGATCAGGGATCGAATCTGCCCTACCTGCTTTGGAAGACGAACTATCAACCACTGGACGCCCAGGGACGACCCTCTCTTGGTATTTTTTCACATACTCTTTCATCTGCCTGAAATCTGCCCTGCTGTAAATGCAACCTCAATTAAGGCTTAAGTCCTTAACTTAGGGGCTTCCCAGGTGGTGCTAGTGGTAAAGAACCTGCCCGCCAATGAAGGTAGACGTAAGAGATGTGGGTTTGATCTCTGGGTCAGGAAGACGCCCTGGAGGAGGGCATGGCAACCCACTCCAGTATTCTTCTCTGGAGAATCCCATGGACAGAGGAGCCTGGCAGGCTATGGTCCATATGGTTGCACAGAGTGGGACACAACTGAAGTGACTTATTACGCATCCACACCTTAACTTAGCTCCTGTTAGGTAGCTCCTTTTCCAGGCTTCCAGAGCCCCTGCCCATATGTGTAACATCTCTGCTGTGATGTTGATCACATTAAATGACTATCCAACCATGCTTCTCTATTTGACTGCAAACTTCAAAGCTGGGCATCACATCTTTGGGTCCTCATTACCTAGCATGATCCTGACATATAAAGCACAATAAATGTTTGCTTAATTTAAATTACAAAGCAAGCTCCTCTTGTATGGATTCCACACTCACCAAGCAACCTTTTGATAATCTGACTTCCCTGGTAGCTGCCGCTGATGGAGCAATTGCATGTTCCGTCAGATGGATGTGAGTGTCTGGGCCACATGACAGTACATTCGTTTCTAGTAGTAAATTAATAAATTGGAGTCCTGGTTTACACATACAAAGTTTGTGGAATAAATGGTTTGCTTATGGTCATAACTCAATTATCTAAATACAGATGATCCTCCTAGCCTATTATCTGCAGACTGGTTTTTATTTATTGTCTTGAATCTGCTCTTTTTCTGGCCCTAATCAGGCCCTTTTCCCTCCCTTGTGTGGATAATTGAAAGCTGGCACTGAATGTGACCCCCATCAGAGAGACAGTTTTATAAAGCAATGGTGTGGTGTCATTATTAATGTCCCTGATGGTTTGGATTACACAGCTAGGATGGAATTAACCAGATGTTGGCATTCCTGATCTACTGAGGCTGCTGAAGTAAAATCTAGCTTCACACAGCAGCTGTGTGAGCCTGTCAAGAAGGCAAGGGTCCTCACTTCTCAGCTGGAAGTGGGGTGATGGGGAGTGAGTCAGGCTGACTTGTAAGTAGACACTGATCCTTCTTACATTTAGGTTAGACAGATAGATGGGCCACTGAATGCTGTACATCCCGAGCACCACATACTCTAAATAACTACCTGGTCTTCTCTTCTTTCACTCTCCCCTGGGCCAGAGGAGCATGCTTCCTCCTTTATTCACTTCTTATAGCTTCCAGTGCTTGCTTTTGGGCTCCCCTGGTGGCTCTGACAGTAAATAATCTGCCTTCAATGCCGATGTAAGGGATTGAGACATGGGTCCGATCTTTGGGTTGAGAAGAGCCCCTGGAGAAAAGAATGGCAGCCTGCTCCAGTATTCTTGCCTGGGAAATCTCATGGACATAGGAGCCAGGTGGGGCTACAGTCCGTAGGCTCACAAAGAGTTAGACAGGACTGAGTGACTAACACACAATACACACACACTTGGTTTCACACACAGTGTTGGGGAAAGCCCAAGAACTCTGAAAATACTTAATAACTGGTGCAAGGCCACAGTAAATACACACCCAGAGGCACAGATGCTCACACGTTCTTTGTTATACAAGAGAGAAGTGTACATTGCTGGAAAATGAGAAAGTGCCAAGAAGAGGAAAAACAAAATGAAAAATACTTATATCCACTCCTTACCATCAAAAACTGTCAATTCCAGTTGTGTGTATATTGTATGTGTGTGTGCGTGTGCACATATGTCCATCAAGAGATGAATGGATGGAGAAGATGTGGTACACAGAGACAATGAAGTACTACTCAGCCATTAAAAGGAATGGAATTGGATCATTTGCAGTGATGTGCATGGACCTAGACTCTCTCATGCAGAGTGAAGTCAGTCAGAAAGAGAAAAAAAATATTGTATATTAATGCATTTATGTGGAATCTAGAAAAATGGTACAAATGAACCTTTTTGCCGGGCAGGAATATAAATGCAGTTGTGGAGAACAGATGTGTGGGCACAGGGAGGAAACAGGGTGAATTGGGAGATTGAGATTGATGTATTTGTGCTGTCATGGGTGAAACAGACAGCTAGTGGGGAGCCTCCCGCATAGCACGGGGAACNGGAGGGCCACGAGGGAAGGGATATAGGTATGTATATAGCTAATTCACAACACTGCAAAGCAACTATGCGTGCATGCATGCTTGACTGCTCAGTCATGTCCAACTCTTTTTGACTGCATGGACAGTAGCCTGCCAGGCTCCTCTGTCCATAGGATTTTCCAGGCAAGAATACTGGAACTAGTTCCCATTTCCTCCTCCAGGGGATCTTCCCAACCCATGGTTCGATCCCAAGTCTCTTGAGTCTCCTGTGTTGGCAGGCAGATTCTTTACCACTGTGCAAGCTGTGAAGCCTGTAAAGCAAACATACCCCAATTTTAAAAAAAGAAAGCAGAAAAAAAAAGCAGAATCATATCTTTGTGTTCTTTTATAACTGTGTTTTGAAATATAACTGGATGTCATCAGGAAATTTTATTCTTTTAAAAATATTGATATAGCATAACTTCCTAAGCAATGATTTCACTAGGAAATCATTATCAAAAGTATCTCAAAGATGAGCTCTTGGAATCCACACTGAGAAATTTGGGCTTTTCCCCTCCGAATATGCATCTGACATTTACGTACATCGGTACACATCCTCAAAACACATCATTAAAAATTAAATATTTAATTTGAACACAGAGATCTTATGTACTTTACATGTAGACACATGTATATATACATACAGACATGTACTTTGCATCATTTCTCTGCTCAGAGGGAACAGTCTTTCTTTTCTTTATGCCCCACTTCTCTGCCTGTATGACTATCCCGTAATCCTACAGTAGCATATTCCATGCCAATAAATGAGAGTGTTTTTGCTACATGTCACTGAGCAACAAACCTCTGCAAAACTTGGTAGCTTAAAATAACCATTTATCATTTCTCATGGTTCTTTAGATCAGCAATTCAGGCTGGGTCCTTCTGCTAAGCACCTGTAGGGTTGTCAGATTTTGCAAATAAAAATACAAGACACCAAGTTAAATTTGAATTTCAGATGCACAAAGAATAATTTTGTAGTATAAACACGTCCATGAGATATTTGAGACACAATTATGTGAAAACATTACTCTTTGTTTATCTGGAAAGAATATTTTAACAGGGTGTTCTGTGTTTTATTTAGTAACCTTACTCCCCTGGGGTCACTTGTTTGGCAGTAAAAAGAGCATTGATTATCCTCCATGAGACTCTTGTGCCCCAGTAACCTGGATGTGACTTCTTCACATGGTGGGCTCAGAACAGTATCTCAAAAGGGCAAAGGTGGAAGCCACAAGGCCTTTCGGGACCTGGTGTTGGGCACCTTATGACATCATTTCCTCTTCATTCTATTGGTCAAGCAAGTCACAGGGCCAGCTCACATTCAACAGCCAGGAAACAGGCTCTGATTTTTGATGGAAGGACCAGCAACATGGCAAAGGGGCATGCATCCAGGGAGGAGAGGGATTGCTGCAGCCTTTTTGGCAACCAGAGAGTCAACATTCTTCTCTGTCAATTGAAAACACTACCTTTTATTCTGTTGTAACAATAATTTTTACCCATGGTCCATACTCGATATTTAGATGATTTCTTTTTATGCTGTCATGAACTTTGTTGCAAAAAAACAAAGATTTTTGTGCAATTTGTCCAAGTTTGTATACCATTTTCATTTAAGAGTTAGAAATAACTGCTTTGCCACTTACCAGCTCTGTATCCAGGGGAAAATCACTTAGCATCTCTGTCACTCATTTTCCTTATCTGCAAAATGGAGACAAAAATACGGCTCATCTTTCCTCTTACTGGCGGCTTCCCGGGTGTTGCTGTGGTAAAGAATCTGCCTTCTATGGAGGAGATGCAGGAGACGCAGGTTTGATCCCTGGCTCGGGAAGAGTCCCTGGAAAAGGAAATGGCAATACACTCCAGTATTTTTGTCTGGAAGATCCCATGGACAGAAGAGCCTGGTGGGCTACAGTCCATGGGGTCCCAAAGACTCAGACATGACTGAACAATTGAACACATATGTACATGCACCTTTTACTGGGAAGTTAAGTAGATTCTGAATACAAAATGATCCAGAACTATTGGTCAATCTTAATCAGAGAAATTCCTATGAGTGAAATTATTTGGTCAAGAGGTGTAGAGATTTACTATATGCTAATAAATTAAAAGAACTCTGTTTTGAATTAGGAAAAACAACTCCAAGTTCTACAGCCTAGTGATTAAGACATAAGACTTTAGGATGCCGAAACCTTGTTTCTGTAAGTAAGATTTTACTGGAATGCGACAAATGCCCTTTTGTTTATATAACATCTATCATTGTTTTTGAACTAGATTTGAGGAGTGCGGCAGACATTAAGTGGCCCACAGCACAACGGAGACTTACTATTTGACTCTTCATAGAAAGTTTTCCAACCTGTGACTTGGAGTAAGAGAGGTCTGGGCAGGAATCCACCTGCTTCCCTGCGCCCTCTGTGTTGGTGGCATTATGCTTAGTGAAGGATAACACTTTAATTTTGTTCTTCTACAAATTTAGTGGTTTCTGGGCAAGGAGGCCATTGACACCACTTTATCTACATCCAATGAAAGGGCTCCATAGAGTTGCAGCAACTTAAATACAATGCTTTATCTGTGCATGTGTGTATGTGTAAGAGTATGTGAGTGCCTCTGTGTAGATGTCTGTCTGTATATGTGTGTATTCATGTATATGTATATCATGTAAATGTATACATGTACATGTGTGTGTGTGTATATACAAGTGTGTATATATGTTTAGCCTGGGCATTCTTCATGAGCAGTTTAGAAAGTTTTATGCATTTTAACAATATTTATTTATTTGGCTGCATTGAGTCTTAGCTGTGGAGTGCAGGATCTTTTGTTGCAGAGCACGGGCTCAGTAGTTACAGCACCAAGGCTTAGCTGTCCCACGCCATGTGGGATCTTAGTTCCCTGACCAGAAATCAAACCTGTGTCCCCTACATTGGAAGGTGGATTCTTATCCTCTGGACTACCAGGGAAGTCCCAGTTTTCTGCATTTTTAATACAGTAAGTCCCCTATTTACTATACAAACGAGTTCCATTCCAAGATTGAATTCAAGTCCAATTTGTTTCTGTGTCCAACGAAGTTAGGCTAGGTACCCAATGCATACAATGGGCTATATACTGCTGCTTTTGATCTGGCTTCCAAATATCCTGGACAAAAGCACAACCTCTTGTACAGGCTACACACACGTGACAGTGTATGCCAGACACGTGAACCAACTGACGTGACTGGATCTTTGAAAGTTTGCAGCTTGAAGGTTTGTTTATAGGGGATTTGCTGTAGTGCTGTTGACAGGACTGTTGCTGAGCGTTGTTGAAAGCTGCCGGGAGAAGCGGTGTGAAAGCCTGACATGGGGAAGATATAAAGAGGGTTATCATTGGCAGGAGTCTTCCAACATGCCTACAGCCAGCAGAGCTGGTCGTCTCTGCTGGTCCAGGTCCCTCGCAGTAGACAGCTCCATTGCCTTCTCCCCACTCCTGATGCTGGAACAGATCTTTCTTCTGCACTCATCACTGCCTGAGGGGACTCTGCTGACCACGGACCATAGCAGGGATAGTTGGTAGGTTCTCAGCACTACATTCTAAGCTGAGCATGGCTAAACTTAGAGATTCAAGGCGTGATATTTTCTTTCATCCCTACACCAACACTGTCTAGTCGGTCTTATTATCTTCTCTTTATAGATTCACACCCAGAGGCTCAGAAAGTTCAAACAATTTTCATAAAGCCACACAACCATGTAAGGACAGGAGCTGGGACTTGACCAATGTGACTCCAAAAGCTTGTTCTATCTACTGCACTAGGGAGTCAACAGTCTAGCAGAAAAGACGTAATGGCACAAATATTATAACAAAGTCAGGATGAGATATATTCCATATAGCGCTAGTAGTGCTAACTACTTTCACTCACGTCTGACTCTTTGTGATCCTACTGACCATAGCCTCCCAGGCTCCTCTGTCCATGAGATTCTCCAGGCGAGAATGCTGGAGTGGGTTGCCATTTTTTTCTCCAGGGGGTCTTCCCAATCCAGGGATTGAACTTGTGTCTCTTACACCTCCTACGTTGGCAGGCAGGTTCTTCATCCCTAATGCCACCTGGGAAACCCTTACTCCATACAGGCATTGATCTACCTGTTTATATTCCATATAAGAGGTAGATCAATGCTAGAAGGGCTCAGAAGAAAAAGGGGAAATATTCTATAGAAGGAAGCCTTTGAACTAGATTATAATTCCACATGACTAAGAAAAAAAATATGTTTTCCCTTCAAATCCCAGGTAGAATTAGGGGAAAAAGGAATTTATACTGGGTCAAGATTTGGGAGGTAATTGACAGTCTTTACTTACCTACAGAAAAAAAAAGTTGATTTTTGAGGTCAGTAAGGGGTTGGCCAAGTATGGTCTTCGCTGCAGGACTCCTTTCTGGAAGGGCCCACATGTCTTAGGAGGTCACCTTTGGAATAGGTCCATCCTGGGCCCAAGAAAATGTTTCAGGAAGATCCAGCATCACTTGAATCGGGTTCTTTTCCCTGGTTCCTTATAGTGACCCGGCCTCTGTTGCATTTGCTCACGATGGAACCAGTTGAAGTAGCATGGTTGGGTGTTGGGGGCCCCTCTGTCCTGATCAGTCTTGTGAGGGAAGAACTGTTACTCTGCACCACTCTTCCAAGAGGGTTTCGGAACCAGGGTCAACAGTACTGACAGATGTTTATAAATTATCTGTAGACAGCGGTTCCTAACCTTCACACCTGTTTTTTTTTTTTTTAACTTTTTATTTTGTATTGGAGTATAGCCAGTGAACAATGATGTAACAATTTCAGGTGGACAGTGAGGGGACTCAGCCAGACATATGCATGTATCCATCTCCCCCAAACTCCCCTCCCATCCGGGCTGCCACATAACATTGAGCAGAGTTCCCTGTGCTAGACAGCAGGTCCTTGTTGGTTATCCACTTTAAGTAGAATAGTGTTTATTAACCCAGGCCTCCTGGACCCACTCTCTGGTCTGACTGAGATGTGATGGGACATTTCCCCCTGAGCATCATGACAGATGCTGAGAGGCAGGTCCAAGGGCCCAGCCCAGGAGTTAGTGTGGAGGAGTTGAGGAAGGATCTGTCCCAGGAAGCAGAGTAAATTTGTGAACACAGCTGAGCGTCTCTGTCCTTAATGGATGAGCTCACTCCTGGGCAGGTTTGGAGCATGGATTTCCCAGGTGGTTCAGTGGTAAAGAATCTGCCTGTGGGAGACACAGGAGATTCCAGTTTGATCCCTCGGTCAGGAGATCCCCTGGAAAAGGAAATGGAAACCCACTCCAGTCTCCTTGCCTGGGAAATCTCATGGACAGAGGAGCCTGGTGGGCTTCAGTTCCACGGGGTCGCAAAGAGTCAGACATGACTGAGCAGGCATGCATTTTCAAATTAAAATTCTCTGCTTGGGTGTTCCAACTGGAACCAGATGATCGAACACCCTTCAGCTCAGCCTCAGAGAGTCTGATTTTATTGGTCTGGGAAGGAGCCTGGCAATGGTGTTTTTTGAGTTTCTTTAAAATAAAGAATTTTTTTTTTTTTTTGATGCTGAACATTTAAAAAGTCTTTATTGAATTTGTTACTACATTGCCTCTGCTTTATGTTCTGGCTTTTTGGCTGAGAATCACGTAGAAGCTTAGTTCCCTGACCAGGGATGGAACCTGGACTCCCTGCATTGGAAGGTGGAATCTTAATCACTAGACCTCCAGAGAAGTCCTGGCAATAGTGTTTTCTAAAACACTCCTGAAGTGATTTTGAAACGCTGTCAGTAGTGAGAATCTGGGTTGTAATCCAGTCTAAATTCTCCTAATTTGCATATGAGGAAACTGAGGCCCAGACACAGGCTAGCTATAGAAAGCCTTCTGCCAAGAGCGGAATTGCAGAAAATCTGCTTGGTTAACTGCACACTTCTTTCATTTTGCTGTCTTCATCTTCATCCCTCTGAATATATGAGAAGGAATTGAATGGGCACCTGCCATCAGGACTAGATACCTGACCCCAACCGACCCCTTCCTTCCCTGGCCCCTCTGAGGCCCCGCAGCTACTTCCTGTCCACTCTCTGTTTCCTAAGTGACTTGGGTTCCCTTTGGTTTTATTTGATACAAAGTCCCTCTCGGAATGTCATGTCTGTTTCTTCTGCTCTTCCTCCAGGAAGCAAATGGTAAAAATTTATGGCCCCTAGTAAAACCCCAGCCTTGTTTAGAAATTGCTTGTGATTGATTAAGTAATAAAAATGCTTTTAAGACAGGGAGGTAAATCTCCCTGCTAATTGCTCTGTGCTTTACGTTAGAACCTTGTTACACTGCCTCCTGCTCGCCAGGTCTGGACCACTTGGTAATTTCCATCAACCAGAAAAGTCACATTGGCATCACTGTATACAGCTTTTCTTCCCCAGGACTGACACTGTTAAAAGACACAGATAGATAATGAATGGGTCAGTGTTTTCCAGAATTTTCTGAACCATTCTAGGAAATGGTCAAACCTAGAAAAGGATTTTTTTAAGAACCCCGTGACTTTGTAGCCACAGAAACATGGGTCACCTGGGGCCCTGAGACTTATAACTGGCATCTGAAGTGAGGGCTGTCTTGAGGGGTGGAGCTCCTAAACCTCTGGTTGCTGTTCTTGTTAAGTTGTGTCTGACTCCTTTGCAACCCCCTGGACTGTAGCCTGCCAGGCTCCACTGTCCATGGGATTTCCCAGGCAAGACTAGTGGAGTGGGTTGCCATTCCCTTCTCCAGGGGATCTTCCCCACCCAGGGATTGAACCTGAGTCTTCTGTATTGCCAGGCAGATTCTCTACCACTGGACCCCCAGGGAAGTCATATGCTCTTCTAGTTGCCTAGATTTAAAATGACCAGACACTGAAACACAGTTGAAGAACTCCTAACCATAAATAATGGTGAACTCAGGACAGCCGTGGTTTTATACGAGGAGGTGTATATGACTTGTTGTTTTTAGTCTTTCAGTCGTGTCCGACTCTTGTGCAACCCTATGGATTGTAGGCTGCCAGGCTCCTCCGTCCATGGGATTTTTTTTCAGGCAAGGACACTGGAGTGGGTTGCCATTTCCTTCTCCAGTGGATCTTCCCGACCCAGGGATCAAACCTGCATCTCCTGCATTGGCAGGCAGATTCTTTACCCCTGAGTCACCAGGAAAGCCTCTGGCATGCTGAGTAGAAGCCTCTGGGGTCTCCGTCAACTCTGAGTCATTAGTGTCAGAAATGAAATGAGTTGTAGGACTCTCAGTGTCCAGACTGCTGGAGGATTGGTTGGTCTGAGATGAAAACTCCACGTTTGGCATCAGAAGTGTTATGAGTTAAAAAGAGCTGAGAAGGGTTTCTGAGCGTGAGGGAGGAACTGTCCAAGGGACATGTGGGCCAGGAGACACTTCTTGTCTCACCTGGAACCAAGGTGGACTCTGCTCGCTGCCCCCCTGCTTCTGTAGCATCCCCATTTTCAAAGCAGATAGAAGGGGAGAGCCCATAACACAGCACACTCTGCCTGACATAGATGTTACTGATAGCAAGTGATTGAGAGAAACAAGAGGAGGACTTTGCAGAGGTTCATAGATGAACTCAGGAGGTCCCCAGGTGCTTGAAAATTTATGTGCAGCCGTGGCTGACTTTATTTTTGGGGGCTCCAAAATCGCTGCAGATGGTGATTCAGTTCAGTTCAGTTCAGTTGCTCAGTCGTGTCCAACTCTTCGTGACCCCCATGAACCACAGCATGCCAGGCCTCCCTATTCATCACCAACTCCCAGAATTTACCCAAACTCATGTCCATCAAGTCAGTGATGCCATCCAGCCATCTCATCCTCTGTTGTCCCTTTCTCCTCCTGCCCCCAATCCTTCCCAGCATCAGGGTCTTTTCCAATGAG
>SJYV01053313.1:812927-858096 GCA_006410875.1 Neotragus pygmaeus
AGTATTGGAGTTTCAGCTTCAACATCAGTCCCTCCAATGAACACCTAGGACTGATCTCAGTCATGAAATTAAAAGACACTTACTCCTTGGAAGGAAAGTTATGATCAACCTAGACAGCGTGTTTATAAGCAGAGACATTACTTTGCCAACAAAGGTCCGTCTAGTCAAGGCTATGGTTTTTCCAGTAGTCATGTATGGATGTGAAAGTTGGACTATAAAGAAAGCTGAGCACCGAAGAATTGATGCTTTTGACCTGTGGTGCTGGAGAAGTCTCATGAGAGTCCCTTGGACTGCAAGGAGATCCAACCAGTCTATCCTAAAGGAGATCAGTTCTGGGTGTTCATTGGAAGGACTGATGTTGAAGCTGAAACTCCAATACTCTGGCCACCTGATGTGAAAAGCTGACTCACTGGAAAAGTCCCTGATGCTGGGAAAGATTGAAGGTGAGAGGAGAAGGGGACGACAGAGGATGAGATGGTTGGATGGCATCAACAACTCAATGGACATGAGTTCGGGTGGACTCTGGGAGTTGGTGATGGACAAGGAAGCCTGGTGTGCTGCAGTTCATGGGGTCGCAAAGAGTTGGACATGACTGAGCGACTGAACTGAACTGAACTGAACTGAACTGTGAGTACTTGTCTGGGGAGTGCATCCACTCCTTCATCAGAGTTTTAAGGATTCACCATCTGAAGATGATTAAAAAAAAAAAGTTGCATTAAAACTCTTAGAAAGGCAGTAGGAGGATTTATTCTGACTCAGAGGGTCCCCAGTTTTTCTGGAGCAGCTTCCATGGAAAGTCATTCTGTTCTATCAAGTTACTGAGGAGCGATTGACTTCCCAGGGAAAATTTTCAGGTTTTGACTGTCACCCACTGGAAAATTTTACCTGTCTTAAGGGCTGTGTGTGTATGTTTAGCCATTCAGCTGTGTTTGACTCTTTGGAACCCCATGGACTATAGGCTGCCAAGCTCCTCTGTCCATAGGATTTTCCAGGCAAGAATAATGGAATGGGTTGCCATTTCCTTCTCCATCAAGCTTAAGACATAATTGCAAACAGACAGGGAGCACCCTACCACCTATGTATACTCCCTTCTGATTCTCCTGAGGTCACAGGGCAGTGGGTGAAGCTGTCATCACCATGTCCTGCCATGGAAAGCAGAAATTGAGGAGAGTTGGCTTCCCTGGTGGCTCAGATGGTAAAGAACCTGTCTGCAATGCAGGAGACAGGTTCAGTCCCTAGGTTGGGAAGATCCCCTGGAGAAGGGAATGACAATCCACTCCAATATTCTTGCCTGAAGAATCCCCATGGACAGAGGAGCCTGGAGGGCTAGAGTCCACGGGGTTGCAAAGAGTCAGACATGACTGAGTGACTGACACACACCAAGAAACAGAAGGGCTTTGCCTTCCAGGTTCCAACTATCAATATTTCCATGTCCAACAGAGTGAAGAATTCTAGTCTAATAAAAGAAGTAGTTAACAATTACTGTGTACATACGAGGGGTCACTGAGCTGAGTGTCCAGTTGTCAGCTGGATTATCTCATTGAATCCTCTCTGCTACTTTGGAGATGAGGCACTACAACTGTCCTCACTTTAGTGATGAGAGAATTGAAGATTGGAGAGGAGGAGGATTACCTTGCCCAACTTTCTACAGTCCATGACTGAGTAGCGGACCCAAGCCCCCTGCTATCACTGGGCACGCTCAGCCACTGTGCAGTTTACTGTTTCCATGGGCCATTGCTGGCTGGATTCACGCTCCTGTGCAGAGGACAGTATGAAGGGAAACGGCTTCTAGGTGTTTGGGGCCCTAAATGGGAAACCTTAAAAAAGGGCTGGCTTTGCGGTGGGAAGTTAAGATGGCGCCTGCAGGAAGGAATGGGGGCGTAGTCAGTCGAAGTTTTTGATTGGCTCTCCTAATTTCCGTGCACGTGGACATTGCATGATCACCATAGACTCCTGTTATAATGAAGGCACATGACGTTTTGACCTTTAATGTGATTGGTGCAACTGAAGGCTGACCTTTAATGTGATTGGTGCAACTGAAGCACATAACGATTTGACCTTTAACTTGATTGGTAGGACTGTGGAAAGTCCCTCCCTGCTTGCCTATATAAGCTGGGAGCTTGCGGCAATAAAGTGGAACTGCTCAGATGGAACCCATGTTGCGTTTGGTTGTTTCTGGCTCTCTTGGGGTGCTCGGTTGACGGACAGCAGGCTCACCTCTTCTCGGGACCCTTTGGCTTTGCTGAGGGAAGTTCCACTGCCTCTCTCTTTCTGCGGAGCTCCCCCCGCATAGGTGGCTGTTATGTTAGACAAAAAGTGGCTGTAAGAACAGGTACATCTGAGAGGTCTGAGTTGATGCAAGGGAAAGCAGAAACATCACAACCCATGGAGAGTTGATCTGGGCAGCAACCAGTGAGGTGCAGAGCCTGCTCAGGTGTCTTACATCCATGCCTTGCTATAGCCAATGAATTTAGTTCCACGAGCCCTGGGTTTCTCAGTGAATGTGTTAAAGCATAATAATGTTCCAGAGCTCAAGGCCACAGTTCTTCCTGCAGTTGCCTTACTACTTCTTAAGAAATAATTGTAAATGGAAATCAGTTATTGTGTTTGGCTGAAGAGTAAATACATTTTTAGATTCTGATAGCTAAAAAACAAACTAAAACCCCCCAAAACTTGGCCGGGGCCCGACTTTCCGCCAGCTTGTTCAGCTTGAACTCTGCAAGTTATTTCCAGATCTTGTTCCCTGGTAGAGAGGAAGCATCCAGTTGGAGATCCAGGTCCTGCGGGCTGGAAAAGACAGAAAGTGGCTGACTACTTGGGGTGGACAATACTGCAGACTGCTGAGTGGGGCTGGAGCTGACAGAACCTGTCTTTGATGAGGTCATCTTCCTCTGGAGGGCAGCTACTTCATCTCTTTGCCCATCTTTCTAAAATGTCAACTAGAGGCCAGAACCTGCATAGACACAGAGCTATAATAACAACCACCACCACCATATCAAGGAACAATGGAAGTTTCCTTTGTTGGCCTGAATAGGGTCAGGCGAGCTTCTCCCTTTCTCTGTCCAGATGTGACCTGGGACAGAGTTGTGGCACTGGGTGAGTGGGCTCAATGGGGTGCAAATGAACAGCAGAGCCATCAAGCCCAACACCCACTGGGGCTACCACTGGGAGAGGCTCAATCATTGGCCTTTCCTTGCATCCCTGAGATCTTGCTGGGAAGAACTTCATGCTTATTCCTTCCAAGTTCTGTCTGTGGGCATCCTGTTGTGTATCAGAAAGTCAACAGGTCTGTCAAAAGTGTCAACTTAGAATTCTGAGTGTAAAAGAAATGATATCACCCCCAATGGAAAGGGGAATATGGCAGAAATATTTTTCTACTCCTTATATGTGATGTATGCAAAAGATTAGTCCCTGAAAGTGTGTACACGGATTGAGTCATTTACAGCAATATCTGCAGCATGTCCTTTCTGTGGTGATCTACTGAAGGTGTGTAAACAGGACCATGATATGACTTGATTTGTGAATTCTTTGTTGAACAGCTGAGGGTTATAATGAGTGCTTTCTGCTTGATTGCGATGTCCTTGAGGATGAGAAGTGAGGCCTTCTTTGCTTTTGCATCCTGAGCATCAAACAAGTGCCACATAATTCCTTGCTACTCAATAAATCTTGAATGAATGAACGAACGTGAAGGAAAGTGTTTCCAAGTGTAAACAGGGGTAAGGTTGGAATTAGAGGCTGTAATTTAGAAGCTGGAAGGGGCTAGAGTTAGGGGGAGAGGCCAGAAGACCTCAAACACAAGGTTGGGCGTGTGTGTTATAGAAAGGGGCTGTGGGAAGGGAGAAGAATGGGTGGATACAGAATGTATTGTGCAAGCAACATGGACGCTTATTTCTATGGTCTTGAGGGACCTATATGGTGCAGTGGAGTGCTGTCCAATAGAACTTTCTTTTTTACAAAATTTATTTTATTGAAGTACAGTTGATTTACAATGTTGTGTTGATATCTGCTGTATAGCAAAGTGATTCAGTTGTATGTTCTTTTTTAAAATGTTAAAGCCATTTAGCTTTTGCAATGATTTTATATATATATATATATATACATACATATATTTACAAATACATACTTATCTTTTTAAAAGTTGAAGTATAGTTGATTTGCAATGCTTTGTTAGTTTCAGATATACAGCAAAGTGATTCAGTTATATGTAAACATATAGCTGTTTTTCAGAGTCTTTTCCCTTATAGGTTATTATACAATAGTGAGTAGAGTTCTTTGTGTTATAAAGAAGGTCCTTGTTTGTTATCTGTCTTATGTATAGCAGTGAATTGATGTTAATCCCAAAATAAGGATGGAAATGTCCCATATTTACATTGTCTAATATGGTAGCCATTAGCCAGACATGGCTACTGGGCACTTGAAATGTGTCTAAAATGACTGAGGAACTGAATTTTTAGTTTAAAAAAATGATGATTACATTTAAATAGCCACATGTGGCCAGCAGGCTTCCCAGGTGGCTTGGTAGTAAAAAATCCTATCTGCTTATGCAGAAGACGAGGGTTCAATCCCTGGGTCGGGAAGATTCCCTAGTGAGGAAAAGGGCAATCCACTCTGGTGTTCTTGCCTGGGAAATCCCAGGGACAGAGGAGCCTGGCCGCCTACAGTCCATGGGACTGCAAAGAATCAGACACGACTTAGTGACTAAACAACAACAGCAGTGTGGCCAGTAGCTATCATGCCAGGCAACGCACTCTCTTATCTCCAAATCACAAGGAAAGGTTTTGTGGGTCCAGGAGGAAAATGGGGGAGAAATTGGAGGGAAGAATCTTTGCTTTGCCAAGTGGCAGTTTTGAAGACAGCTGTAATAGCAGAAACTTCTACTGTGAAATCCCAGGTTTGGACTGTTCATTGTAGATGCAAACTTGATGGACAAGAAATAAAATTAGAATATCCCAAAGATGATCTTTCACATCCTTGACATATTAACTGACTCACAGCTGGAGTGAGCTTTATGGGTGTGTGCATGCTTAGCTGCCGAGTCATGTCGAACTCCTCACAACCCCACAGACTGTAGCCCACCAGGCTCCTCGGTCCAGGGGATTATCCAGGCAAGAATACTGGAGTGGGTGGCCATGCCCTCCTTCAGGGGATCTTCCTGACCTAGCTATCGAATCTGGGTCTCCCGTATCTCCTGCATTGGCAGGTGACCATTAGCTTTAGGGTCAATACCAATATAAGGTACCACAAACGCTCTGTTTCTTTGGCATCCATCCTGGGTCAGGTGAGGATACTCTCCATTTCCCCTCTGCATCCTTTATGCATAGGCTTGGGGATGAGTGATCCCGGGGAGGAATGATCCAAATCAGCCAAATTTAGCTGGGCTTTTCACAAGCACTTAGAGCAGTTTAACCTGAAGTTGCTTTGGCAGGGGGAGGGTTTTATTTTGCTGGCATCACGTAGTTGTAATAAAAATGCCCTTTTGAATAACAATCAATGACAACTCTAAATACACAGTAAATGCTGTAACATTAATAAACCATACTATGCATTAAATCCAGCTTTACTATGCAACACACACTATTTACAACTTGCATTTCAGGCCCGATCATGCTTCCAACGGAGAATGAAATGGCCTAAAACAGCTGCCAGATGGTGTGAAATGAACATGGATATAAGGTAAATGAAACTCAAATGAACCCTGAATGTTCTTTCTCATCAGTCACCAACCCTGGGTAACTAAGGCTGAGTAGGTGTCATTCACCCTTCTTCCCTCTGCCTCTCTTTCCCTCCTTTACTCTTTCCCTCTGTCTCTCTTTCCTTCCTTTACTCCTTCCCTCTCTCTCCTTTGTCCTTTGCATATGTGTAGAACTTGAGGAATATAAAAGAAATTATAGGCAACCTTTGCTTTCTAGGGTTTAATGTATCATTAGGAAACTAATTATTGACTATACATAAAATAGAATTTTTCACTGGCTCCCTGATTTTTAAAGGATATGGATTTCTAATTCATTCTATGTGCTATTTCCTTTACCAAAATTTCCTCCCTTTCCTTCGTCACAGAGAAAACTCCTACTCATCCTTCAGGACCCAAACCAAATGGACCCTCCTCTATGAGACTTCCTTGAGCACCCAGACAGAGTCCATGACTATATATTCTGTGCTCCCACACTGCTTTTCTACTTTACAGTTACAATGATGATCACACACACTCTTCAGTGAAACTTCTCATCTTTATTTCTGTGAGTCCCTTTGTGAGAACTTTAAGGGCAGGAACTTTGAATCTGAAGATTTTTGTGACTTCAGTGTCTCACATTGCCTTGCACGTGAAAAGTGTAAATAGAAAGTGTAAATATTTCTTTCATATGAATTTGGTAACAAATATAAGGCACTGTCAATGTAACTGAACTAGGTATGGGGGAATGTAGAAGAAATGTACTGGGTATTTTGTCTGAAGTACTGTTCAGCTAAAAATCTTAAAGTAACCTTATTATTCAGAGTGGTGGACCTCGGTCAGCCAAGCTCCTTCTATCTTGGTGGTTCCATAATTTTTAACACCTAGCTTCCAATGTCATCTGACTTGACATTACCTACCTGATGGGAAAGATGCTGAAGGATTGCTAGGTGATGGTGGTGAGTTGGGGGGAACAGTTAGGAGGATGGTGGAAGGGAGGGACAAGTCCATATCACTTTGGTTCACATTCTAAGTCATCTGGCCAGACATGATTGCAAGAGAGGCTGCGATCCACAGTTTAGCTGTGTACTCAAAGGAAATGAAGTTCGGTGCCCACAAAGCCAGTTTCAAGAGACACGGAGACCTCCAGTTCATGTCCAGACACTCTCCACCTATCCATCACACCCAGACACACTGGCCTTCTGGATTTTCTTTTGCCAAGTGAATTTCCTCTTTTGCTGTTCCCTCTGAGTGGAATCTTTCCCTTTGATGTCTTTGCGACTCAGTATTCACTGTAGTTATATTGTCATTTACCTCCTTTAGGTTATTTGTTCCAGGAGTGCACTCCCCTTCTGGCAGTAGACCGAGGCTTCTCTGGGTGCCTCTTGAAGTTCAGCCCTTGGAGTCAGCAACTGTTTTCTCTGGTGGGCCACCTGACAATCCACCCTCCTTCACAGGGATGAATCTCAAAGAAGAGTCTTCCATCTTCTACTGGGGTTTAAAGAACAATTAGCTGGGGTGGGGATGAAGCAGTGGAGATGTCAAAGGATCAGCTCTATCCTGGATGCAAACTAAATACACTGCCTGCTCTGTAAAAATGACCTCTGAACTCTTTCTTAATGAACTCTGTCCTGAGTGGTCAAAAGGAAAATGGAGGAGATTTTGGAGTCTATCTACTTCTTAGCTCATGTGACCTCAGGAAATTACTTCCTTGGTTGTGGTTTTTTGGAGAAGGAAATGGTAACCCACTCCAGTACTCTTGCCTGGAAAATTCCATGGATGGAGGAGCCAGGTGGGCTACAGTCCATGGGGTTGCAAAGAGTCAGACACGACTGAGCGACACAACTTCACTTCTTGCAGTTTTTCGTCCAATGGGCATAAAGATGCCGATGCAATCACCTTTATGAAGCAGTGGGGCAACACCTGACCTGTACTAGGAACTCAGTATGTTCTCCTCTTCCACATCCCCTTCCTCTTCCTTTTTCCTTCTGCTTTATCTTTTTCTTCTTTCTCCATATTGTTTTCACGTCGAGGGACTTGCATGAATATGTAGTTGCTTTCATTTGCTTCTCTCCACGGGTCAAAGCCCACAGACCCCTCCCCACTCCCAGGACTCTGGCATACCGTTGCTGGGCTGCACTTCCAGTACAGACCAACTTTCCAACACATGGAGTTAATAGTTTTCAAGGGACCCAATGTGGCCCATATTTAGAATGAAATAAGCACTTGTGCTTTCATTAGTTTTCCCTCTTCTGGGGGCTATGGGAACATGAAAAGTGAAACTGTTAGTTGCTCAGTCATGCCCCATTCTTTTTGACCCCATGGACTGCATCCCACCAGGCCCCTCTGTCCATGGGATTCTCCAGGCAAGAATTCTGGACTGGTTAGCCATTCTCTTCTTCAGGGGATCTTCTCGACCCAGGGATTGAACCAGGTCTCCTGTGTCTCATGCATTGCAGGAGGATTCTTTACTATCTGACTCACCAAGGAACATGATTTCCCTTAATTCTCAGTAGGACCTATGATTAGAGTAACCGTTGAATTCTGCTTCAGCTAGATTGAACGTGAAATGTCTTTCTAGGACAAACACAGACCTCTCTGTTCTTGCCCACAAGCAGGGACACAGAATTCTCCTTGTGCCTGCTGAACATTGAAACTGATCTTGAGACAGACTCTTTCAGCTGAGCCACTGATAATTATTAGTTAGGTGTCCATGACAGAGTGGCTCTTTAGAAAGTATAAATACTATACAGATAGGATTAAAATATTTAATCTGATTACTGTAGCTTGATTTCAGTGAGTAGTAAAAAGATGATCATATACAACACTTTGGGGAGTGACTTAGAGGACTTCCTGCTTCCTGAATGTCTGAAAGGGACACAAACATGAGTACTGATTCTCATGTAAGCATCTTCAGGACAGTCTTTTTTGTGTGTGTGGCTGTGCCTGACCTTAGCTGTGGCATACATCTTTTAGTTGTGATGTGCAAGATATTTTGGTTAGGTTTGTTTTGTTTATTTTTTAGTTGTGGCATGCTAGATCTTTAGTTATAGCCTGTGGGATCTAGTTCCCTGATAGGAACCAAACCTAGGCCCCCCTGAATTGGGAGCTTGGAGTCTCAGCCACTGAACCCCCAGGGAAGTCCCTGAGCTGATGTCCTTTTTACCTCCACCTTAAGGAGCTGCCTATCGTGTTTTGGGTGAACCAGAAACTTTGTTCAGGTTTTGTTCATAACATCTTCTGGAAAAACCTGAAGTAAACTTTTGGTCAACCCAATAATAGATGCTCAAAAAGGTATTTGTTGAAATTCAATGAAAAAATTCTCAGGGCATTATTTAGATGAGAAAAGGCTGCTTGACGTCAACAATACAGCTTGGTTAACATTGTTGTCGTTCAGTCACTCAGTTGTGTCCAACTCGTTGTGACCCCATGGGCTGCAGCAGGCCAGGCTTCCCTGTCCTTCACCATCTCCTGGAGTTTCCTCAAATTCATGTCCATTGAGTCAGTGATGCCATCTAACCACCTCATCCCTGCCTTCAATCTTTTCCCAGCATCTTTTCCAGTGAGTCTGGTTTTTGTATCAGGTGGCCAAAGTATTGGAGCTTCAACTTCAGCACCAGTCCTTCCAGTGAATATTCAGAGTTGATTACCTTTAGGATTGACTGGTTTGATCTCCTTGCTGTTCAAGGGACTCTCAAGAGTCTTATCCAGCACCACATTTCGAAAGCATCAATTCTTCAGTACTCAGCCTTTTTTATGGTCCAGCTCTCACATCCATACATGACTACGGGAAAAACCATTGGATAACATATCACATACATTTTCTTTATGTCTTGGTTTATGTCCAAATCTCTCCTTTCCTTTTCTGTGTTGAGCGTACCTGGATTGTATTATTGAGAGAGACAGAGAAGGGGAAAGAAGACTCATGTTTTCTTTTCTTTTTTGTTTTGATTTTTTTGAAGTGCCTGCTGGAAGCCAGCCCACTTTGCCAGACACTTTCACAAATGTTGCTCTGGTTATTCTCATGTGTAGATGTAAAATACGAGGCCCAGAGAGGTTAAGAAATATGTCAAGTTCACACATCTCAGCCAGTATTGAACCTATGGTTACCTCCTTCAAAAACTGATGCTATCTTCACTAAATCCAGAAAGGTTGAGGTGAGGATGGCAGGAAGTGACGGTAACTGGGGTACCAACTGGTCGGATCCTGCATGCCACCTGGCTCGCAGAGTGTGGAGATCTTTCGGGTTGTCTTTAATGGATACTTCTCTCTCTCCTCCCTGCCTTCTTCCAGCAGCCTCTGGGATTCACATTCCAGGTGATGTCATGGAAGGTGCTGGGAGAGTTTAGCTTTTAAAATCCCCAAGAGAGCTGCCTTAGCCTAGAAAATGGATGGACCTAGTGACTGCTCCCCTCACACTTAGAGACCCAGGGCTTAGGAGGTCAGGGAAATTCTATTAGGAGGAAGGAGGCAAGAGGTTTAGATTCCTCTCCCCCTTAGTTGCTTCGAGGCCAGAAGTGGTGGTGCTGATTCTCTTTGTCTTATTTTAAATTCATTTTTAAATTGGAGGATAATTGCCCTATAATTATTGTTGGTTTCTGCTGTACAACAGTGTGAATCTGTTCTCTGTGTATATGTATCCCCTCCCTATTGCGCCTCCCTCCCAGCTTGCCCCATCCCGCTCCTCTAGGTCGATGCAGAGAACCCAGCTGAGCTCCCTGTGTTACGCAGCAGCTCCCCATAGGCGTCTATTTTGCACACAGGAGCGAATATTCATCAGTGCGACCCCCTCAGTTCTTCCCACCCTCTCCTTCCTCCTCTGTGTCCACAAGCCTCTTCTAAGTTTGTGTCTCTAGTCCTGTCCTGCAAATAGGTTTGTCAGCACCATTTTTCTAGAGTCCATAAATAATATATGCACTAATATATGGTATTTCATTTTCTCTTTCTGACCTACTTCACTCTATGTAGGCAGACTCTAGCTTCATCTACATCACTACAAATTATCCAACACAGCCTCGGTCTTAAGCTCCCCGAGCAACTTGAGAATAGAGCACCCATTTCTGTTCTCGTGAGTTCCTACAATCCTCTTGACCAGAGGTTCTGACAGTCCTTTCACAAGAACTCATGTAACCTGCAGTGGTCTTTCTTGGGATTCCATCAACCTTCTCTGGGTCATTAACATAACAGCAGACTTGGACCATCTGTAGCTTTCTGGGTCTGAAATTTGGTCCCACAAGAGTGATCACTGTCTTTTAGAAGAGACAGTGTGGTTCATGGGGAAGTGCATGGACTTTGGGGTCAGACAAACCTGGGTTTGAATCTAACATAGATCACATTTTACAGTGACCTGAAGTGTCTGGGACAACTTTCTCATCTAGGAAGCAGGGAGCTTGAGTCTTACTCAGCAGAGTAGCGATGTCATGTGTATACAACTTGTAGCACCATGGAAGGCCCTTGGTCAACATGATAATTTCTGAAAGACTAAAAGCCCAGGCTCTGAGGTCAGACGGACCTTCCCATTCTGAATCTGTCACTAACCAGCTGTGCAAGCTTGCATAAATGTGTTAACCTCTGTGACTCTCAGATTTCTTACCTCTAATGTAGTAATAACTACTCATCTATAATACCTATCTACTAGGGTCTATGTGAAGATTAAATGAAATGACCTATGAGAGGGGTTAGTGCAGAACTTGGATACAGTAAGTCTTCTACAAAAGAACCTTTAAGTTGCAAACTTACAAAGATGTGAACATGAGTTCCATCAATATCAGACATGAGTAACACTGCAGCGTGCCCTCAGGCTCTTGTTGCTGATGATCCTTCAGCTCTACCAGCTCCCACCTCCTCTCCCTCCTCCATCAGGAACTCTTCTTGTCTGTTCACTCGAGGCCAGCCCCTGTATGCCAGCTATTGGACTGTACTCCTGTACGTTTCAAAGTAGTGTTCTGTAAGATTAAAAATGTTTCCTGTAATATTTTGTGTTTGTTTTTAATGTATTATTTGTGTGAAAAGTATTACAAACCTGTTACAGGACAATACTATATGGCCGATTGTGTTAGTTGGGTACCTAGGCTAACTTTGTTGGACTTAGAACAAGTTGGACTTACAAATGCTCTCTCGAAATGGAACTCATTCATATGTTGGGGACTTAATACATGTGGAAGGGAGTCATAATTTTTCATTCATTGGATTGTTAAATATTATACTATTGCAAGTATTGTTAAGGTCTTGTAAACTTTGTGGTTTTTTTGTAGTTTAAGTATTCGCCTGTAGTTTATTTTGGTTTTTCTAAATATGATATCACATCTGTAAACAATAGGATTTTGTTTTGGCCTCAATCCTCAATTCCTAACAACTTTTTGTTCTCACATATTGGCTAGGGCTGTCGTCACTGTCGTTCAGTCGCTAAGCCTTGTCCTGGACCCTTTGCGACCCCATAGCCCACCGGGCTCTCCCGTACATGGGATTCAGCAGGCAAGAATACTGGAGTGGGTTGCCATTTCCTTCTCCAACTAATAGCTTTCGTAATGATGCCCTGCTGCCCACTCATTTAGGAATGAGGGTCTCAGCCCTCAGCTGCCAAGACTTTGGGCTACAGAGAGCTCACAGCCACTCATGCTGGTCTCAGAAGGGAGCTGAGTCGCCCAAGGTGACTCCTCCCTGAAGCACCTGGCAATCAGTGACTGATCCATGCGGATGCAAAACTCAGTCACCTCGTCTCAGTTTGAGACAGCTCTGTGGGGCCCTCAGAGCTCCATAGCCCTGTGGCTGGGACCTCGCCAATGACTGCAGCTTAGCTTCCCTCCCTCCTCTGCCCAGTCCTGCTTACCTCACTCTTGAGAAGCACTGACAATTCTTTCCAGTCAGGCTGTTCCGAATCCTCTCGCCATGTAGACCTCAACTTTTGGACTTCTGTGCTCATCTCTGCGTTTGTTCAACTTGGGCAAGAGTCCTGCTACGTCAGTTTAGTCAGAACCCCCGCATCCCGCATAGCTGACCACCTTTGATATCTGCTCAGGTCCCTCAGCCTGTACCATCCCTCCAAGTGACGTCTGAACATCCTGGCCTGCCTTCAGAATGCTTCCTTACCCCTCAGGTTTCCCCTGAATGGTTTTCCATCCACCCACCCTCCATTCTACTCCTCCACAGTTCCCACTTTTCCTGCCCTAATTAGGAGCTNATACTATTGCAAGTATTGTTAAGGTCTTGTAAACTTTGTGGTTTTTTTGTAGTTTAAGTATTCGCCTGTAGTTTATTTTGGTTTTTCTAAATATGATATCACATCTGTAAACAATAGGATTTTGTTTTGGCCTCAATCCTCAATTCCTAACAACTTTTTGTTCTCACATATTGGCTAGGGCTGTCGTCACTGTCGTTCAGTCGCTAAGCCTTGTCCTGGACCCTTTGCGACCCCATAGCCCACCGGGCTCTCCCGTACATGGGATTCAGCAGGCAAGAATACTGGAGTGGGTTGCCATTTCCTTCTCCAACTAATAGCTTTCGTAATGATGCCCTGCTGCCCACTCATTTAGGAATGAGGGTCTCAGCCCTCAGCTGCCAAGACTTTGGGCTACAGAGAGCTCACAGCCACTCATGCTGGTCTCAGAAGGGAGCTGAGTCGCCCAAGGTGACTCCTCCCTGAAGCACCTGGCAATCAGTGACTGATCCATGCGGATGCAAAACTCAGTCACCTCGTCTCAGTTTGAGACAGCTCTGTGGGGCCCTCAGAGCTCCATAGCCCTGTGGCTGGGACCTCGCCAATGACTGCAGCTTAGCTTCCCTCCCTCCTCTGCCCAGTCCTGCTTACCTCACTCTTGAGAAGCACTGACAATTCTTTCCAGTCAGGCTGTTCCGAATCCTCTCGCCATGTAGACCTCAACTTTTGGACTTCTGTGCTCATCTCTGCGTTTGTTCAACTTGGGCAAGAGTCCTGCTACGTCAGTTTAGTCAGAACCCCCGCATCCCGCATAGCTGACCACCTTTGATATCTGCTCAGGTCCCTCAGCCTGTACCATCCCTCCAAGTGACGTCTGAACATCCTGGCCTGCCTTTAGAATGCTTCCTTACCCCTCAGGTTTCCCCTGAATGGTTTTCCATCCACCCACCCTCCATTCTACTCCTCCACAGTTCCCACTTTTCCTGCCCTAATTAGGAGCTGAGCCTCTTCTCTCGTCTTCTGCAAAGCCCCATTGTATTGTAATAGCCCCCCTTACATCAGATCTTAGTGTTCTTTTTTTTTTCCTTAAGATTTTTTTGATGTGGACTGTATTTAGTCTTCATTGAATTTGTCACACTATTGCTTCTGTTTTTTTATGTTTTGGTTTTTTGGCTGCAAGTTATGTGAGATCTTAGCTCCCTGAGCAGAGATCCAGCCTGCACCCCCTCTCCTGCCACCTCGCGTTGGAAGATGAAATATTCACCACTGGACCACCAGGGAAGCAAGCGCCTGTCTTACTGTTTTCAGGGTGTCCCTGATAGCTCAGCTGAAAAAGAATCTGTCTGAAATGCGAGAGACCTGGGTTCAATCCCTGGATTGGGAAGATCCCCTGGAGAAGAGAATGGCAACCCACTCCAGTATTCTTGCCTGGAGAATCCCATGGACTGAGGAGCCTGGCAGGCTACAGTCCATGGGGTCGCAAGAGTCAGACACGACTTAGCAACTAAACCACCAGCAAATGTCATGAATTATTTTTCCTTAATAGTACCATTCTTTAGCGTACCTCCAGTAAGGCTTTTGTATGAAAATATCAGAATCTCAGAATCTTTTCCCCCCTCAAGACTTCTCCCATTCACATTTGAATCTTCTTTTCAACAGGACAAACCAATTTCCAAACCCTCATGAGACAAGGAACTCTCTCTACCTTCTATAAGATCCAAATGCCTTTGCAGACAGTTCTAATAATTAGAAAGCTTTAAAAAATAATACCCAACATTTATGTAGCTCTTTATTTTTTACAGAGTATATCTATAGATCTTATTTCTCCTGAGCCCACAAAATCTTGCAAAGGGAAATCTTATTAATATCCCCCTTTTACGGAAGAACAACTCCAAGAAAATCAAAAGAATTAAGCAACTTGCCCAAGATTACTTAAGAGATTGAAATTAGAGATATATATCACTGAATTGGCCCAGTGATAATGCTGCTGCTGCTGCTAAGTCGCTTCAATCGTGTCTGACTATGTGCGATCCCATAGATGGAAGCCAGCCAGGCTCCCCCATCCAGTCAAGAGTACTGGAGTGGGTTGCCATTTCCTTCTCCAATGCATGAAAGTGAAAAGTAAAAGTGAAGTCGCTCAGTTGTGTCTGACTCTTAGCAACCCCATGGACTGCAGCCTACCTGGCTCCGCTGCCCATGGAATTTTCCAGGCAAGAGTCTAGAGTGGGGTGCCATTGCCTTCTCCGCCAGTGATTATATATATATATATATTTGGGCTAATGAGTGCTTAAGGAAACTGAGTTTGGGTAACTTTAGTCTTCTTCATCATGCCACTGCATCCTTTTATTTTATTTTCAATGGATCACTTCATACATTTCAGTCACTTTTCTGGCCCCAGGAGGCAATTTGACTTCAGGACAACTCATAAATGGTAGAAACATGCTTACTTTGGAGTCCTTGGGTATTCTCGTATACCATGCGTTGACCTAAAAAATATCTACAGCCTAAAAGTTGAGAGTTATTTTGTATTCTGTGGGAATTTTTAAGAGTAGAAGCCCGGGAGACAGCATCTCAAATAACCCTGAGAGAGATGCCCAGAGGCGGTGGGGAGGGGATGGAGGGAGGAGCCAGGTTAGATGGAGGTTTTGTAACAAGGGGGCGGGAGTCTGAACATCAAAAGATTATTGTGAGTGAGTGAAAACCAGATATCCCAAGTTAAGGGACTTAGTGCTTTTCTAAGTATGATAAGATGCAGGAGTCTGGACTCACGGAACCATTCCTTTCGCACCTCGCCCATCTGGGCCAGCTTCCTGTGTTTTTCACTTCCTGAGTGCCCTTGGGCTCACTGCAGGGAGCAGCTGCTGTTGATGGCTGCTAGACGGCAAGTGTTCTTCCCTTCCCTCCCTCAGGCTCAACAGCTGATGTTGGAGCGGGGACAATCTCTTATGACTGTGGCATCTCTTGTTTACTGATATGGAAGGAAATATTCCATTTCTCACATGCCGTTTGTTTTTTAATTCTTACCTCTGTCCTATATCTAGGTCACACCATGGGTCCAAATATCTACCTTACGTGATAACCTGTTATTTATTCCAGAACACCTGTCCCCTGCAACTTCTTTCCCCAGGTTACACTTTCCAATCCCTCTATCATTCTTTCCGGTCGTGTGTAATGCTGTGATTTATAAAAAGCAATATGTATTTGGTCTTTGTTTCCTTTCTGGCACAGAGTTCCTCAAACCGCAATTTCCTAAGTGATGAGAACAATAAAGGTGTCTTTTGTTATGTTAATGAGGCGACTTTGGGACCACACCTAAGGTGATGGGCTGGTTGCCAGGAGGACAAACCCTGTGATTAGAGAATTGGAATTTCCTCAAGGGGGAGGAATGATGGGATGGAGGTTAAGTCCACTGCCAATGGCCAGTCATATAATCAATCATGTCTTTGTAATAAGGCCTCCAAGAAAACCTGAAGGACAGGGTTCAGAGAGCTTCTTGCTTGATGGACACAAGGAGACTGTTGAAGAGGGAAGCCTGCAGACAGCATGCAAAATCTCTACTTTCCCCCTCACCCTACCTCCCCCCAGCAGATACTCTCTGCCTCTCTCTCACTTGTCTGTTTCTGGGTTACATTTTTCTTACAACAAACCACTTATCTAGTGAGTACATTAAAATGTTTCTCTGAATTCTGTGAACTGCTATTGCTGCTGTTCAGTTGCTCAGTCATGTCCAATTCTTTGCGACCCCATAGACTGCAGCACGCCAGGCTTCCTGGTCCTTCACTATCTCCTGGAGTTTGCTCAAACTCTTGTCCATTGAGTCAGTGATGCCATCCAACCATCTCATCCTCTGCCACCCTCTTGTCCTCCTGCCCTCAATCTTTGCCAGCATCAAGGTTGTTTCCAGTGAGTCAGTCCTTTGCATCAGGTGGTTAAAGTATTGGAGCTTCAGCTTCGGCATCGGTCCTTCCAGTGAATATTCAGGGTTGATTTCCTTTGGGATTGACTGGCTTGATCTTGCAAACAAATTAAACCCAAGGTGGTGGGGGAGTGGTGCTGGAAACTGTCTTTTGATATCTGGACTGGGAATGAGTTGGGACAGGCTCGTGGTACAGAGCCCTGTGGGATCTGATACTATTTCCAGGTAGATAGTGTNTCCTGTGTTTTTCACTTCCTGAGTGCCCTTGGGCTCACTGCAGGGAGCAGCTGCTGTTGATGGCTGCTAGACGGCAAGTGTTCTTCCCTTCCCTCCCTCAGGCTCAACAGCTGATGTTGGAGCGGGGACAATCTCTTATGACTGTGGCATCTCTTGTTTACTGATATGGAAGGAAATATTCCATTTCTCACATGCCGTTTGTTTTTTAATTCTTACCTCTGTCCTATATCTAGGTCACACCATGGGTCCAAATATCTACCTTACGTGATAACCTGTTATTTATTCCAGAACACCTGTCCCCTGCAACTTCTTTCCCCAGGTTACACTTTCCAATCCCTCTATCATTCTTTCCGGTCGTGTGTAATGCTGTGATTTATAAAAAGCAATATGTATTTGGTCTTTGTTTCCTTTCTGGCACAGAGTTCCTCAAACCTTTGCAATTTCCTAAGTGATGAGAACAATAAAGGTGTCTTTTGTTATGTTAATGAGGCGACTTTTGGACCACACCTAAGGTGATGGGCTGGTTGCCAGGAGGACAAACCCTGTGATTAGAGAATTGGAATTTCCTCAAGGGGGAGGAATGATGGGATGGAGGTTAAGTCCACTGCCAATGGCCAGTCATATAATCAATCATGTCTTTGTAATAAGGCCTCCAAGAAAACCTGAAGGACAGGGTTCAGAGAGCTTCTTGCTTGATGGACACAAGGAGACTGTTGAAGAGGGAAGCCTGCAGACAGCATGCAAAATCTCTACTTTCCCCCTCACCCTACCTCCCCCCAGCAGATACTCTCTGCCTCTCTCTCACTTGTCTGTTTCTGGGTTACATTTTTCTTACAACAAACCACTTATCTAGTGAGTACATTAAAATGTTTCTCTGAATTCTGTGAACTGCTATTGCTGCTGTTCAGTTGCTCAGTCATGTCCAATTCTTTGCGACCCCATAGACTGCAGCACGCCAGGCTTCCTGGTCCTTCACTATCTCCTGGAGTTTGCTCAAACTCTTGTCCATTGAGTCAGTGATGCCATCCAACCATCTCATCCTCTGCCACCCTCTTGTCCTCCTGCCCTCAATCTTTGCCAGCATCAAGGTTGTTTCCAGTGAGTCAGTCCTTTGCATCAGGTGGTTAAAGTATTGGAGCTTCAGCTTCGGCATCGGTCCTTCCAGTGAATATTCAGGGTTGATTTCCTTTGGGATTGACTGGCTTGATCTTGCAAACAAATTAAACCCAAGGTGGTGGGGGAGTGGTGCTGGAAACTGTCTTTTGATATCTGGACTGGGAATGAGTTGGGACAGGCTCGTGGTACAGAGCCCTGTGGGATCTGATACTATTTCCAGGTAGATAGTGTCAGAATTGAGCTGAATTGGAGAAGGAAATGGCAACCCACTCCAGTGTTCTTGCCTGGAAAATCCCAGGGATGGGGGAGCCTCGTGGGCTTCTGTCTATGGGGTCGCACAGAGTCGGACACGACTGAAGCAACTTAGCAGCAGCCAAACATCCAGCTGGTGTTGGAGAAGTGTGTGGTGGTATGGGAAGAATCCCCTCAAGTTAGAATAAAGTCAGCATCATACTGTGGTTATGTGTTTGTGTATCACATTGAGTCCACTGACCTGGATGGACTCCATGCATGTGTGCTGAGTCACTTCAGTCGTGTCTGAATTCTGTGTGACCCTATAGGCTCCTTTGTCCATGGGATTCTCCAGGCAAGAATACTGGAGTGGATTGCCATGCCCTCCTCCAGGGGAATCTTCCTGACAAAGGGATCAAACCAGCAGCTCTTAAGTCTTCTGAATTGGCAGGCAGGTTCTTTACCACTAGTGGCAGCTGGAAATAAACTCCAGTTTGGTAATAATGCTCTTAAAGATGATTCTAGACTCAACCCTAAAAAGGAACAAAATTGGGTCATTCGTAGAGACATGGATGGACCTAGAGACTGTTATACAGAGTGAAGTAAGTGAGAAAGAGAAAAGCAAATATCATATATCAACATATATAATCTGTGGAATCCAGAAAAATAGTACGGATGATCTTATTTGCAAAGCAGAAATAGAGACATAGACGTGGAGGATAAACATATGCATCTCAAGGGAGGAAGTGGTGGGGTGGAATAAATTGATGGGGAGATGGGGATTGAGGTATATACACTATTGATACTATGTGTAAAAGAGATAACTAATGAAAACATATTGTATAGCACAGGGAACTCTACTCAGTGCTCTGTGGTGACCTAAATGGGAAGGAAATCCAAAAAAGAGGAGATACATGTATACATATGGCAGAGTCACTTTGTTGTACAGCAGAAATTAACACAGCGATGTAAAGCAACTGTACTCTAATATCAATTAATTAAAAAATAAAGTCTGTTGTTAGAGCCCACAAACAAGCAAACAAACAAAATGTTCCGGAACTTAAGATAATCTGGATGTGATCTGATCAGAGTAGAGAAGTTTAACTAAAGCCCGCTGAATTCCAAATCCCCACAATTCAGGTTTTATGTTTGGACACATAACTCCGCAGCTCTCTTAAGTGTTTAAGAATTCTACTCAACCGGGATAAAAGAGGCTCATGAGAGAGTGTGTTTCTACTTTATTATCTCTCTTAAAGTTTATGTCTTCAAATATGGTCTGGTTATGAGTTAACAATACAAGAACAATCAATAACAGACTGAAAAGGAGCGCTCACAACATGTCTATAAAATGAAATTAGCATCATAAAACCATTATTGATTCTGTTTTATTTATTTATTTTGCCTTGGCAAAGGGTGTGGTTATCTTTGTGCACCTAAATTAACATTGCAGTGTTTTTGGAGTCTGAGTGACTTTTTGGAGGGGGCTATGCAGAATTCTAGCATTATTTGGGACCAGCTGCACAGCATCTGTTTGCAGGAAGATCATAACAAGAGCTGACGAGTATCTGGGACTTCCTGTGTGGCAGTAACTGTGCAGAACCTGATACAGATATTTTCTCCTTTCATCCTCAGGACAGCCCAGAGGAGGGAGATACAATGACTGAGTCGCNGGATTGAGGTATATACACTATTGATACTATGTGTAAAAGAGATAACTAATGAAAACATATTGTATAGCACAGGGAACTCTACTCAGTGCTCTGTGGTGACCTAAATGGGAAGGAAATCCAAAAAAGAGGAGATACATGTATACATATGGCAGAGTCACTTTGTTGTACAGCAGAAATTAACACAGCGATGTAAAGCAACTGTACTCTAATATCAATTAATTAAAAAATAAAGTCTGTTGTTAGAGCCCACAAACAAGCAAACAAACAAAATGTTCCGGAACTTAAGATAATCTGGATGTGATCTGATCAGAGTAGAGAAGTTTAACTAAAGCCCGCTGAATTCCAAATCCCCACAATTCAGGTTTTATGTTTGGACACATAACTCCGCAGCTCTCTTAAGTGTTTAAGAATTCTACTCAACCGGGATAAAAGAGGCTCATGAGAGAGTGTGTTTCTACTTTATTATCTCTCTTAAAGTTTATGTCTTCAAATATGGTCTGGTTATGAGTTAACAATACAAGAACAATCAATAACAGACTGAAAAGGAGCGCTCACAACATGTCTATAAAATGAAATTAGCATCATAAAACCATTATTGATTCTGTTTTATTTATTTATTTTGCCTTGGCAAAGGGTGTGGTTATCTTTGTGCACCTAAATTAACATTGCAGTGTTTTTGGAGTCTGAGTGACTTTTTGGAGGGGGCTATGCAGAATTCTAGCATTATTTGGGACCAGCTGCACAGCATCTGTTTGCAGGAAGATCATAACAAGAGCTGACGAGTATCTGGGACTTCCTGTGTGGCAGTAACTGTGCAGAACCTGATACAGATATTTTCTCCTTTCATCCTCAGGACAGCCCAGAGGAGGGAGATACAATGACTGAGTCGCTTGCCCAGGGTCACACATCTCTTTGGAGGGATGGCCAGCAACTGAGCCCTGGCAGTGCGCTTTCTCAATAATAACGTGACTGTTCGCTCTTCACTCTGTCTGGTGTCTGAGCTTATCACCCAGTTGGTTCTGAACTTGAGCAAGGAACAAAGAGAACCTTTTTTGATGTAGACCATTTTTAAAGTCTTTGTTGAATTTGCTACAATATTGCTTCTGTTTTATATTTTGGGATTTTGACCAGGAGGCATATGTGATCTTAGCTCCCTGACCAGGGATCAAACCTGCACCCTCTGCATTGGAAGGTAAAGTCTTAACCGTTAGACTGGTCAGGGAAGTCCCAAGAGAAACTCTACTTTTGCAAAAACTCACACTCTCAGCAGAAGAGCCTGGAGAACAGCACAGGTTAGAAATTTATTTCTGTCCCC
The DNA here is from genome assembly GCA_006410875.1 of Neotragus pygmaeus. Lineage (NCBI taxonomy): Eukaryota > Metazoa > Chordata > Mammalia > Artiodactyla > Bovidae > Neotragus > Neotragus pygmaeus. The sequence continues at coordinate 834,237 of SJYV01053313.1, forward strand.
TGCAACCCCATAACTTTCTCTTTCCTAACTGAGATCCATCCTAAACTCCAGACCATTATGAACACCACTGCCGCCCTCAACTAAAGTCCCAGAATAAGCATTATTGTTGTTGTTTAGTTGCTTAGTCATGTCCAATTCTTTGCAACCCCATGGACTTTAGTCCCTGGGCTCCTCTGTCCATGGGATTTCCCAGGCAAGAATATCGGAGTGGGTGGCCATTTCCTTCTCCAAGGGATCTTCCCTACCCAGGGATGGAACCCAGGTCTCTTGCATTGGCAGGCGGATTCTTTACCGCTGAGTCGCCAGGGAGAAACATTATTAGCTATTTAAAAAAATTATAGGGAAAGAAGAAGAAGAGGGGCGCCGACTAAGGAAAATGTTAGCAATCTAATTTTATAAGACTTATTTTGTCACCTCATTAAAAATTTTTCTTTTGAGGCACAAGTTCAGGAAATCTGGGCAGAGTCTCAGTCTTATAAAGGAACATGGAAAGGCCATTGATTTTTCTTTTTTTTAATATCCCATATATTTCTTAAATAAGGTAGTGACCAATTTTGTCAACTGCCTTAGAGGATTACGGCTGGGCAGACTGTTAGTGAAACATGAAGTGATTCTTTCAGAAGTCCATTTTCAAACACCTTTCATAAATATCTGCTGAGGCTTCAGCGGGCTCGTCAGCTGTAAATGCTTCCAGTGACTTTCCTGTGGGAGACGCCTTTTATACTGCCTTGTGGCCCTAATGGAGAACCATTTGGAGGGATTCTTTCCCACACATTGACAACTTGGCTCACGGAGGAAAGGCCGGAAACCATTTAAAGCTGTTGACGTAGCTTTTTTTATGGAACTAATAATACTTGCTCTTGAAATGTCATTGCATATAGTTTCCTATAGACAGTAATTATACATCTAGTACGTGTACAGGTGATGTGATCTGGGGTGAGTCTCCATGGCGCCTCCTTCTCCTGGCCATTGTGATTTTCCAGTTACGTTTCCAGAACGTCCTGCTAACCGTTTCCTACCTCCTTGCTCACTCTTCCTGCGAAGTGTGAGTGGGCGGGTGAGCGCCGCTTTTATGGGCCAGCAAAGCATGGTATTCCTTTGAGCTTTCGTGTCCTTCTTGTTCCCTGTGATCACTGGTGACTCCTTGTCAAAAAGCAGAGTTTGTCTTTGTTTCCCTAGGAGATCTAGGGTGAAGGCAGAGGGCCCAGAATAAAGTTCAGGCGCTGGAGAGAAGTGGAATCTGATTGGGTCTCACTGTTACTCTGCAGAAAAAACAGGACAGAGTTGCACTAGTGAGAACCTGAATTCTCCTGCTCCATCCACTTAAAAAAAAAAAATTCATTCATTCATTAATTCTTGGTTGGGCTGGATCTTCACTGCCATGCACCTAGTTGCCGGGAGTGGGGCAAGCTCTATTGCGGTGCATTGGCTTCTTGCNCAGCAGTGGGACTGCTGGGTCATAAGGCAGTTCTATTTGCAATTTTTTAAGGAATCTCCACACTGTTTTTAACTTTTTAATTATTAGAGTATAGTTAATTTACAGCAAAGTGGTTCAGTTATGTATATATAATATCCATTCGTTTTCAGATTTTTTCCCATAGAGGTTATTACAGACTATTGAGTAGAGTTCCCTGTGCTGTGCAGTAGGTCCTTCAGTTCAGTTCAGTCACTCAGCTGTGTCTGACTCTCTGCGACCCCAAAGNCAGTTATGTATATATAATATCCATTCGTTTTCAGATTTTTTCCCATAGAGGTTATTACAGACTATTGAGTAGAGTTCCCTGTGCTGTGCAGTAGGTCCTTCAGTTCAGTTCAGTCACTCAGCTGTGTCTGACTCTCTGCGACCCCAAAGGACTGCAGCATGCCAGGCTTCCCTGTCCATCACCAACTCCTGGAGCCTACTCAAACTCATGTCCATTGCATTGGTGATGCCATCCAACCACTTCATCCTCTGTCTTCCCCTTGTCTCCCACCTTCAATCTTTACCAGGATCAGGATTTTTTCCAATGAGTCAGTTCTTCACATCAGGTGGCAAAAGTATTGGAGTTTCAGCCTCAGCATCAGTCCTTCCAATGAATATTCAGGATTGCTTTCCTTTAGGACGGACTGGTTGGATCTCCTTGCAGTCCAAGGGACCCTCAAGAGTCTTCTCCAACACCACAGTTCAAAAGCATCAATTCTTCGGTGCTCAGCTTTCTTCACAGTCCAACTCTCACATCCATACATGACCACTGGAAAAATCATAGCTTTGACTAGATGGACCTTTGTTGGTAAAGTAATGTCTCTGCTGTTTAATAAGCTGTCTAGGTTGGTCATAGCTTTTCTTCCAAGGAGCAAGTAGGTCCTTATTGATTATTAATTTATATAGCAGTGTTTATATGTTAATCTCAAACTCCTGAAGTCTGTTTTCTATGTCTATGAGTTTGTTTCTGTTTTGTAAATAAGTTCATTTGTATCATTTTTTTACATTCCATATATAAGTGATATCATATGGTAGTTGTCTTTGTCTTTCTGACTTCACTCAGTATGATAATCTCTAGGTCAATCCATGTTGCTGCAAATGGCATTGTCTCATTTTTATAATGACTATATATATGTATATGTGTACCACATCTTTATCCATTCCTCTGTCAGTGGACATTTAGGTTGCTTCCATGTCTTAGCTATTGTAAGTAGTGCTGCAATGAAGAATGGGATGCATATATCTTGTCAAATTATGGTTTCCTCTGGATATATGCCCAGGAATGAGATTGCTGGATCATGCGGTAGTTCTGATTTTAGATTTTTTTTAAGGAACTTCTGGGAGGTAAGGTGGGAAGGAGGTTCAAGAGGAAAGAGATATATGTATACTTATGGGTGATTTACGTTGTTGTACACCAGAAACCAACACAACTTTGTAAAGCAATTATCCTCCAATTAAAAATATATTTAAAAAAAACTTTTATAAAAGGAAATTCCATACTGTTCTCTGTACTGGTTGTACCAATTATATTCCCACCAACAGTGTAGGAGGGTTCCCTTTTCTCCACAGCCTCTCCAGCATTTATTATTTGTAGACTTTTTGATGATGGCCATTCTGACCCGTGTGAGGTGATACCTCGTAGTTTTTATTTGCATTTCTCTAATAATGAGCAATATTGAGCATCTTTTCATATGTTTATTAGCCATCTGTGATCTATTTAGATCTTCTGCCCATTTTTTGATTGGGCTGTTTGTTTTTTTCAATTTTGAGCTGCATGAGCTGTGTGTATATTTTGGAGAGTAATATCTTGTTAGTTGCTTTGTTTGCAAATATTTCCTCCCATTCCAAGGGTTATCTTTTCATTTTGTTTATGGTTTCCTTTGCCATGCAAAAGGATTTAAGTTTAATTAGGTCCCATTTGTTTATTTTTATTACTCAAGAGGTGGATCCTAAAAGATATTGCTGCAGAGTATCTGCCTATTATGTCAGAGTATTCTGCCTATGTTTTCCTCTAAGAATTTTATAATATCCCATTGGACATTTAAGTCTTTAATCTATTTTGAGTTTATTTTTGTGTATGGTCTTAGAGAATGTTCTAATTTCATTCTTTTACATGTAGCTGTCCGGTTTTCCTAGCACTACTCATTAAAGAGATAGTCTTTCCTCCATTATGTAATCTTGCCTCCTCTGTCATAGATTAATTGACCATAGGTGCATGGATTTGGGCTTCCCTGAGCACCGAAGAATTGATGCTTTTGAACTGTAGTGCTGGGGAAGACTCTTGCAAGTCCCTTGGACTGCAAGGAGATCCAACCAGTCCATCCTAAAGGTGACCAGTCCTGGGTGTTCTTTGGAAGGACTGATGCTGAGGCTGAAACTCCAATACTTTGGCCACCTGATGTGGAGAGCTGACTCATTGGAAAAGACCCTGATGCTGGGAGGGATTGGGGGCAGGAGGAGAAGGGGACGACAGAGGATGAGATGACTGGATGGCATCACCGACTCGATGCACATGAGTCTGGGTGAACTCCGGGAGTTGGTAATGGATAGGGAGGCCTGATGTGCAGCGATTCATGGGGTTACGGAGAGTTGGACACGACTGAGCAACTGAACTGAACTGACAGCTTAGTTGGTAAAAAATCTGCATTTCTGGGCTTTCTGTCCTCTTCTGTTGATCTATATTTCTGTTTTTGTGACAATACCATACACTCTGATTACTGTAGCTTTATATTATAGTCTGAAGAGAGGGAGCCTGATTCCTGCAGCTTGGTTTTTCTTTCTCAGGATTGCTTTGGCTATTTGGGGTCTTTTTTCAGTAGCTTCTTAAGCATGTGGGGAAGGGACAATGGTTGGTCTGAAGAAGAATTAAAGTGTCTCCCAGAGAAAAGGAGGAAAAGTTGTGGAAGCATCATCATGGCTACCAGCATAGGCTGAGGAGCCAGGCAGGTTTGGTTCAAATTGTGGTTCCACACCTGGACCCCTACTCTTACTGTATGACCTTGAACAAGTTAGTTAGGTTCTTTAAACCTCAGTGTCCCCATTACTAAAGTTTGGCCTTGACCTCCCACCTCCCAGGGTGGTCACACAGCTTGGCTTCTATACTGTGTGTAAGATGGGTTGAAAGTGAAAGTCACTCAGTCATGTCCAATTCTTGGCAACCCCATGGACTATCCAGTCTGCTGAATTCTCCAGGCCAAAATACTGAAGTGAGTAGCCTTTCCCTCTCCAGGGGACCTTCCCAACCCAGGGATCAAACCCAGGTCTTCCACATTGCAAGGTGGATTCTTTACCAGGTGAGTCACAAGGGAAGCCCAAGAATACTGCAGTGGGTAGCTTATCCCTTCTCTAGCCCCAGGAATTGAACTGGGGTCTCCTGTGTTGCAGGTAAAATGGGTTTTGCTGTGCTTAATCCACATAAGACATGCAAGGAATTATTGTTTGGTTCTGGAAAAGACTCAAGGAGGGCAGAAACATTCAGTGGGGGCTTTAGTAGCTGTGGAGGGAGCAATTTTAAAATGATTAACCGTTCTTTTCAATGATTTCAGGAATATGTGGAATTAAAAAAAATGCAAATCCTATAGAAGGGGTCAAGGCAAAAAAGGCCTCTCTGCAGCATATGCCCTAGGCCTTCAGGCCCACATCCCTAGAATTTCCCCAAATATATCTATGATATCTATATATTTAAATATTTTTTTCTGGGGACTGTGCTGGCTCTTCTTTGCTGTGTGCAGGCTTTCTCTGGTTGTGGTGAGTGAGTCTGCTCTCTAGCTATGGTGTGCCGGCTTCTCATCGCAGTGACTTCTCTTGTTGTGAAGCGTGGACTCTAGTATGTGTGGGCTTCAGTAGTTGCATCACTTGGGCTCAGTAGTTGTGGTGCAAGGGACTTAGTTGCTCTGTGACATGTGGGATCTTCCTGGACAAGGGATCAAACCTGTGTCCCCTGCATTGGCAGGCAGATTCTGAACCACTGGACTACAAGGAAAGTCTTAAATTTTTTTTTGATATGCAAATAGGATCACAGCAGATGCTGTCTGTCATACCCACTCACCACCCCTGGATCTCCCCACCAACTCCCAGAGGTACCTGCAGACATTTCCGTCAAAGCCTACCTTTTCCTGTATCTCTCTGCATCAGGATGATCTCTGGCCAAGAAGATAATCTGGTGACACTTGGGATTGGCTAGATGTTAAGAGTCCAGAAATAAATGCCTCTCAATCAATGAGGGGCCAGAGTTCATGGATAAAATACCCTGGCTTCCCAGCGCCTTGGTGGCATGATCCTGAGGCGTGTTCCACATGGACCCTCAGTGGGTCTCCAGGGGACTAAGCCCCATTTGCCCCCAGCAGAGACCCACTCACTGACACAGCCTTTATTGGCATCCCCCTGCCCCCGTCTCACTTCCCTCTTCCCCACTGTGCTTCTTGGATCATCTCCCAAATAATGACATGCACCTAGATTCTTGTCTCAAGGTCTGCCTCAAGGGAGGCATCCAACTAAGACTGAGATGATATGATCACACATTGGTCTGCATGGAACTTTCTGCAGCTAGCAGTATGACTCCCAGAACTTTCCCTACCAGCACATACTGAAGGACTGTTTAGTATTTGACAGTCTGGGCACATCATATTCAATTTAGCCAGTCCTGTTCCAATGGGCAATTAGGTTGTTTCCAGCTTTGGGCTGTTATGGACACTGCAGCAGTGAGCAGCCCAAAGCTGGAAACATATTGTTCTGCAAATGGGAAAAATTGATCTGAAGGATTACTTTCTAGTTCAATAGCTAGGTCAAAAGCTAAGGGAACACTTTAGATCAGGACCCAAGGATGGCTGTGGTGCTCAAGACTGGAGGTGGCAGGAATAGAGTGGCTCAGGCCTGGGGGCACTATCTGCATTGAGGACCTAGTGTGCCTGAAGAGGGCCTGCCCGCCTGGCCATTCTCCCCGGGGGTCTCAGTGCATTTGTGGGGGGCTCCTGTGTGCTGGGTGGTGAGGCTACTGCAGCAGAAGGGCCTTCCCCCAGAGTCAGTATCTTCAGGAAGAACCCTACCATCCTGTTTCACATGCCCACACCCCACTGCCACGTTCATGCCATGCTGCTGCTGCTGCTAAGTCGCTTCAGTCGTGGCCGACTCTGCGACCCCATAGACGGCAGCCTACCAGGCTCCCCGTCCCTGGGATTCTCCAGGCAAGAACACTGGAGTGGGCTGCCATTTCCTTCTGCACGTTCATCCATAGATAGTTGTTTTTTTTGAGCCGAATTCTCCTGATTTTCAGATGAAAAACAACTCGTTTTGAGAGCACGCACTCCTGAGATCTTCAGGCTCTTCCTTCCGGCTGATGAAATTAATTTTGAAGGTAGGAGGAATTGAGGAGGAGGCTGGGAATGGGTCCACAGCGCACACAGGGAGTGTTTTCTATAATTTGGTCGCTCTGCCCACTCATGAACACTTACAGTGTTTACCTGATCATCAGCTTGTGCAGAAAACAAATTTTAAAAGCATCAACATAGTTCTTTGTTCTTCTCTAGAGCTATTTTCTGCTTGCTGGCTGCCTACTTGATCTCACCTTAAGATGCAGAGAAAGGTGCCCCAGATGTTCCCTGGGGGCTTGAACCTTCAGAGAGTCTAGATGACCAAGGCTGGAAGCAGCAGTGGTCGCAAGGATAGAGAGAAAGGCGAGAAGTCATTTCCTTTTCCCTCTTTCTCTGGTTTTTCCTATTCATCTTCTTTGTTTTCCTTTGTCATTGGAGGTGGGGAGCAGGGACAAGGATGCCACCCCTCACACACACACTTACACATGCGTGTGTGCACAAAAGCACCAGTTTAGGATCTGAGCCCTGGTGAGAGCTTCTGACTGCCATTCCCCACCTGGCTCCCACCCCAAGGCTGCCCATGGGCATCAAGCAAGGAAAAGCCCAGACAGTTATCAGTCAGCTCGGCAACCACACTTACAAGGGGGGAAACTGGTGGGAGGTCTGTCCTCCCTGCCCTCCAGGAGGGCCCAGGAGTCACCTGGCTTCTGGGGATGTTCTCTCTGCTGTATGGGGACCGTTCCATTCCAGGAGCTGTGAGCCCTGAGATCTGGGGAGAGGTGTGACAAAGGGAGCTGACCTCCCGGGCACCCCAGCAGAAGTGGGAAGTTGAATTCTGACCTCGTTGCCAAAGGTGTACAGTTCACAGAAGCGGGCGGGAGGGCTGCTGATGCTGAGCAGTGATCTTCTGTACTGAGCACGGACTGATGCCAGGCCCATGTCATCAGATAGCCCCGAGTTCTCTTCCTTCATATCCAGGGGAGGCCCCTGTTCTTGAAGGATGTGTCTGAAGAGTCTCGGAGGTGCATGCAAATCACCTCCCTCCCCCAGCTCCTGCTGTCCATCCTTCATGCAAGCACAGCAGAATAGCTGGGGGCAGGGACTCTAGGGCTATGCCGCCTAGGCTAGAGTCCCTGCATTACCCCTGAGCAGCCTGGAGACCTTGGACGAGCTACTTCCCTGCCCTGTGCTTGTTTCGTCCTCTGGTTGATGTGAGGGTCAGCATTCAGGAAGTGATTCTAACAGTGTCTGACACACAGGCAACAGTGAATATAAGCATTTGTGAAATTAAAATGGGGGCACGTCCCCCAGCCTATGGAATGTAGAAGCCATCTACTGAAGATTTGGGGCTGCTGATGGACAGTCACAGGACAGTGAAGGACAAGAAGTTACCTCAGGATGGGGTCCAACATGGCACCATAGGACGATACTGAACATCCCTCCCTTGGACACACCAAATCTACAGCTCTATGGAACAAAAAGCAAGAGAGTTCCAGAAACACATCTATTTCTGCTTTATTGACTATGCCAAAGCCTTTGTGTGGATCACAATAAACTGTGGAAAATTCTGAAAGAGATGGGAATACCAGACCACCTAACCTGCCTCTTGAGAAATCTGTATGCAGGTCAGGAAGCAACAGTTAGAACTGGACATGGAACAACAGACTGGTTCCAAATAGGAAAAGGAGTACGTCAAGGCTGTATATTGTCACCCTGCTTATTTAACTTCTATGCAGAGTACATCGTGAGAAACGCTGGACTGGAAGAAACACAAGCTGGAATNCAGTCTGTTGTTCCATGTCTGGTTCTAACTGTTGCTTCTTGACCTGAATACAGGTTTCTCAGGAGGCAGGTAGGGTGGTCTGGTATTCCCATCTCTTTAAGAATTTTCCATGGCTTGTGATCCACACAGTCAAAGGCTTTAGCGTAGTCTATGAAAAAGAAGTTGATGGTTTTCTGGAATTTCCTTGCTTTTCCTATGATCCAATGGATGTTGCTAGTTTGATCTCTGGTTCCCCTGCCTTTTCTAAATTCAGCTTGTGCCTCTGGAAGTTCTTGGTTCATGTACTGTTAAGGCCTAGCTTGAAGAATTTTGAGCATTATCTTGCTGGCATGTGAAATGACTGCAATTGTGCAGTAGTTTGAATATTCTTTGGCATTGCCCTTCTTTGGGACTGGAATGAAAACTGGCCTTTTCTTTCTTTGGGATTAGAACGAAAAACTGACCTTGTTCATTGTTGTTGTCCAGTTGCTAAGTCCCATCTGACTCTCTGCAGCATGCCAGGCTTCCCTGTCCCTATCTCCTGCAGTTTGCTGAGACGCATGACTCTTGAATCGATGTGCATCTTGTGGTGTCTTCTNTGACAATATACAGGCTTGATGTACTCCTTTTTCTATTTGGAACCAGTCTTTAGGTTGTGTTAATTCTTTATGCATTTTGGACTTTAACCCCTTATCTGACATATGACTTACAAAAAGGCACTCTCCTTATTTAGGCTGTCACTTTATCTTGTTAATTTTTTCTTCTGCTGTGCAAAACTTTCTTTTGAGTTCGATATCGTCCTATTTGCTTTTTGCTTTTGTTGCTTATGGTTTTGGTGTCATGTCCAGAAAATCATTGCCAAGACCAATATCCATGAGCGTCTTCCCTATGTTTTCCTCAAGGCATTTTATGGTGTCATATCTTATGTTAAAATGTTTATCCGTTTTGAGTTGGTTTCTATGCAGGGTCTGAGACAGCAGTCCAATTTCATTGTTTTGCGTGTGTTTCTCTAGTTTTCCCATAATGTTAATATGTTCCATTTCCATGGCTTGTTTGTCAAATCTAAGAAAATTAAACTGGTACGTTAAAAAAGATAATTTTATTTGTTCTTTATTTATTTAGGCTGTGCTGAGTCTCGTTGCTGCTCAGGCTTTCCCCTAGCTGTGGCGAGCAGGGGCTGCTCTGTACTGCGGTGCTCGGGCTCCTCACCGCAGTGGCCTCTCTTGTTCGGGATCCTGGGCTCGAGGGCACGCAGGCTCAGCAGCTGTGGGTCCTGGGCTCCATAGCACAGGCTCAGCAGCTGTGGTGCACAAGCTTAGCTGCTCCATGGCATGCGGGGTCTTCTGGGATCAGGAATCCAACCTGTGTCTCCTGCATTCACAAGGTGGGCTCTTCACCACTGAGCCGCCAGAGAAGCCCACTGGTACCTTTTTTGTGATGTTAGAAAGTGCACGGTTTTTGCCTTTAGTTTCTGGTACAGGGTCTCTAAGACCTTTAGAATTTCCCGAGTGAAAGGACTGTCATTTGTGATTCATAGAGTCCCTTTATGAGCTGTACCGAGGTTTATGCAGATAAGGTGGCTAATTGGTGGTAGTGGTGGTTGGTGACTGGGATTTGGTAGTTTAAGTTGGAACCTGGTTGCCACAAGAACTAAGCAAATGATTAAAGGGCTGGAACTTTCCATCTCTCCCATCCCCTGCTCCCCGACCCCTCCCTCGAGAGAAGGAGCTAGAGATTGAATTCAGTCACCAATGACCAGTGATTTAATCAATCATGCTTACATTATAAAACTTGGATAAAAACTCTTAAAAAAACTTCTCATTCTGGCATTAGATACCCTTTCATAATACTTAAAAAAACCTTTTTATATCAAAGTATAGCTGATTAACAATGTTGTGATAGTGTCAGGTGGACAGCAAAGTAACTCAGCCACAGACATATCGGGATCCACTCTCCCCCAGATTCCTGTCCCATCCAGGCTGTCTCACAACACTGAGCAGAGTCCCTGTGCTATACAATAGGTCCTTGTTGGTTATCCATTTTAAATATGGCAGTGTGTATATGTCGATCCCAAACTCCCTGACTATCCCTTCCCTCTTCCCCTCCCCCTGGCAACCATAAGTTCATTCTCCAAGTCTGTGAGTCTGTTTCAGAAATCAATTCATTTGTGTCATTTCATTTTAGATTCCCCATGTAAGGGATATTGTACAATACTTTTCTTTTCCTGTCTGACTTCACGCAGTATGACAGTCTCTACGTTCATCCTATGTGTGTGCCTGTGTGCTCAGTTGTGTCCAATTCTTTGAGATCCCATGGACTGGAGTCCAGCAGGCTCTTCTGTCTGCGGAATTTTCCAGGCAAGAATACTGGAGTGGGTTGCCATTTCCTACTCCAGGGGATCTTCCTGACCCAGAGAACGAACCCAAGTCTGTTGTGTCTCCTGCACTGGCAGGCAGGCTGTTTGCCACTACTGCCACCGGGAAGCCTTCCAGGTCCACGTTGGTGCAACTCTTGAGCAACACAGGTGGAGAGCTTCTGGATTGGAGGAGAGCAACGGTGTGCTGGGAGAGGGACTTGCCTGGTAGTTCTGTGCAGTCTATCCCTGCCCAATACTTTGCCCAGTGACATTCTTCCATTTGGCTGTTTCTGAGTTCTGTCCTTTATCATAAACTAGTGTTTGTAAGTAAAGTGCTTTCCTGAGTTCTGTGAGTTATTCTAGTGAATTTCAAGCCTGAAGGTGGGTGTTTTGGAACCCTTGAATTTTTCGTTGGTTGGATGAAGTATGTGTATCCTGGGCACCCCATTTGGAACTGGCATCTGAATTGGGGGATATCTTTTAGGATTAAATATTAAATTCATGGAGTCTGTGCTAACTCTGGGTAAACTGGTCCTAAGTCAACTGTATTACAAGACACCTACTTGGTGTTGGAGAATTGGTTGTTGTTTGAAAAAAGCACATACGATTATTTTTAACCAAATTGCAGATTTTATTTAGATTTCACTCACTTTTCCACTAATGTCCTCTGTATGTTCTAGTATCCAATTGAAGGTTTCATGTTGCATTTAGTTATTGTAACTATCCAATATTCTCAGATTTGTGACAGTTTTTCAGTCTTTGTTTTTCATGAGTGTTTTGAGGAATCAAATATTTTGCAATATGTCCCTTTATTTTTGATTACTTCTATATGATTATGGTTTTATATTAAAAACCTTTCACAATATATACAACATAAAATTTGCATATAATATAGTTTATAGTAAGAGATCAGAAACAGACTAAAGCCTCCTTCCTCAGAGTGAGGAATTCTTTTTCCTGCAGGAGAACACTTACTTATTTTTTCCTTATGTTTTCCTAATGCTTAGACTAGGGTTATGAATTTTTAAAAAGAACACTGCAGAGGTGAAGTGTCCTTCTTATCACATCACATCATATCAGGGTGTATCTGATACCCATGTGACATCACTGATGATATTAACTGTGTCTACTTGGTTAAGATAGTATTTGCCAGATTTCTCTGCTGAAAAGTTACTATTGCTTCAAGTTGGCATATTTTTAAAGGATTTCTTTAAATAAAATAAATTGTAAAGTCATAAAATAACCACCATTTAGTAAGTGCTAACTATAGTAAAAAAAATACACTGTGTGAGCAAGAAACAGACCTTTGTGATTTAACAAACTAAGTACGAGGGTTGTTTATTACTCCAGTCACGTCTGGGGTATCCTGTCTAAAAGAGGATAATAAGACTCAGAGTGGTTAAGCAACGTGACTAAGACCATATAGCTAGTAAGGGGGGAAGCAAGGCTTTGGCCTTGGTCTGTCAGACCCCAACCTGGCTTATTAGGCTAGGCTAGGTTATGCTGCAGTAACAACGTATTCCAAAGTCTCAGAGGACTAGCACAATAGAGTTTTATTTCTTACTCATGTTAAATCCCCTGTGATCTGTGAGTCCTCAGAACAGCGTTGTTACCGAGTGCACGCTTGCTCGGCTTGCCACATGAAAGGCCAATCAATCTGAGAGATGAGTGTTGAGGCAAGGAATAGGACTTTATTTGGAAAACAGGCAGACTGAGAAGGCGGCTGGCTAATGTCTCAAAATAACTCTTATATTGGGGTCTGGATATCAGGTTCTTTTATAACAGAGATGTGAGGAGATGAGAAACTGAAGTAAAAAGGCCATTAATCTTGCAAATATCTCCTGGAATGACCAGTATCACGGAGGGAGTGTGTTAATTTCTTCCTTCCTATAGATGTCCACAGGTGGACAGGGTCCTGAACAAAAGCGCTTTGGTGTAACATCCAGGCAGAGGAGCAGGTTTCCCTGAGGGAGGCCATTATTCATAAACAGTGTCGTTTTAGAGAATAAAAGTAAGGGGAAGCAAGGGTTAAGTAAAAGAAGCAGATCCAACTTGAAATCAAAGCTGGCTCCTCCCTGTAACAATGCCATTCATATGGTGTCTCAGTCAAGTCAGGCCACTGGGATCCATGTAGTTTTGCCATCTCATTGTGAGACNCGTTTTAGAGAATAAAAGTAAGGGGAAGCAAGGGTTAAGTAAAAGAAGCAGATCCAACTTGGAATCAAAGCTGGCTCCTCCCTGTAACAGTGCCTTTCATATGGTGTCTCAGTCAAGTCAGGCCACTGGGATCCATATAGTTTTGCCATTTCATTGTGAGACCTTCATGCTCACAATGGCAGGAAGACAGGGAATTATGCAGAGAATTTTCATTGCTCTAGCCTGGAGGATTACATGTCACTTCTATGCACATCCCTTTGTCTGCAACTAGTCATAGGGCCTCACCTAACTGAGGAGCAGTGAAGTGTCATTTCCTACATGTGCATTAAGGAGGACAGATGCCGATGATTTCTTTCCGTGAGACTGTGCTGCTGCTTCTAAAAGACTCAGAACAGCCCTGGGTATGGAGGAAGGTTAAGAAGTATGGCATATTAGGCTTTACAGAGGGAATTTTAATTAAGATCAAGACATGCTCTCTCTTGGTCTTCCCCTGAGACCCCAAGTGTTTGTGGGGGAACATTGCACAGCAGAAACCTTTCAATTCCAGATCCAATTTCAGGACACCCAAGGGCCCTCTCCTGTTCCTTTACCAGCCTTTACCCTTCTTATGAGGCAAGTTAATCAGCAGAAGCATTCACCTTGACTTATTAACTTTAATGTTCATAAAGGAGGAATCCAAGTGTCTTGGGGCTTAAGTCATTCTGCATTCAAAGGCACAGAGCTAAAGAGTGATTCTCATCTTCACTTGTGCCCTGTAGTCATGAAAGGCATCTGAGTACATAATCCACAGCAACTCATTTTGCAGTATCCCGACCAGTCCTCTTCTTGGGATGCTTGAGGTCTCAGACGCCTCAGCCTGCTCTGCAGTGTCCTCTGTTTGAGTTCTTGAAAGCTCTCCTCCCCTCTCTGAGCATCACTACACATGATACAACCTCTTGTCACATTCTCCTGCCATGTCCAGCCCTGGGGGGTTCTTGTGGCTTTACTCTTGAGAATTTGTCCAAAAGCTTTGATATATTTTCCTCTTTAGTGGAAGGGAAGGAAGCTAAGCAGGGAATGCCACATTCTCTTTGGGTTCCAGGTCCCATGGGATGTTGTGTGGCAGGATTAAGTAACTGGCTCAAGATCACAAGGTTGGCAAGAGGTGGGGCTGGAGTTAAAGTTCACAAGAAGCCTGTAAGGAAGCCAACCTAATCACTTCCAGGGGAAACTAGACAATCAGAGACACACAGGTTAAGTCATCTTTCCAAGCTAGTAAGTAGAAGAAAGTATTGGCCCTTAGGTCTGTCCAACTCTAAGTCTTACATTGTCCAGGAAATTAAGTCTTATCCTTCTCTAGGGAGGCTGATAGCTTTGTCACAATTTGTCCTCAACATTTTTTTAGCCAATTCCGCCTTCTGCCAGCCTCTCCAGAACAAATCCTCTGCTCCAGTCATGTGACTTCACTTTACATCTCTAATGGGAATGGCTCATTTGGAAACTTCTCATAGATTTCCATACCCTGCAAATCTTGCTGCCCTAAGGCTTTCCATTTTGGAAGCAACAAGCTTTGGTGCCTCAGAGAGGACAGATAACCCCTGGGGTAGTGAAGCCTTTGCTCAACTTCACCTGTCAGATTAGATTTCTGTTTTAATTAGAATCAAGGAAATAAGCTCCATCCTGCTGTCGCAATGCTGGCAGTTTTAGCAAGCATGAGCCAGTCCTGGTTGCAGTGAGTTATATGTAAGAAGACTCTTAACGAGGTGAGGGAAGAAGGGAAATGCATCTTCCTAGTATAAGGGATTATGGAAATAGAGAGACAGTAGGGAAAGCAGGGGTTGTAACCTTGGGTTTGGATCGCCTTAGTGGGGATGAGTTCGAATTGGAAGGGTAGCTCTGAGGGTAGGTTTGCTGCACTTCACCTTTGGGAGTCTGAAAGGGCTTTGCCTCCCAGGTTGCCAGGAAACTCGCTGGTCCAGTGTGGCTAGAGTTTTCTTTTTTATAAATTAAAAAAATATTTATTTCTTTATTTGGCTGCATCGGGTCTTAGTTGCGGCACATGGGATCATTAGTTGTGGCACGCAAACTCTTAGTTGTAGCACGTGGGATCTAGTTCCCCGACCAGGGATCGAACCCGGGCCCCCTGCACTGGGAGCATGGCGTCTTAGCCACTGGACCACCAGGGAAATTTCCTACCTAGAGTTTTCTTGAGCTGTCCCATGTGCCATTGGTGGATCCCCGAGTTGCCATATGTGCTATGGAGTGTGGGGGCTGGAGAAAGTAATTGTGTTGGCTACAGCTTGTCCTCCATCCTCTCATGGTGAGGAATGAGCAGAGGCATGTGGACCAGGAAAGGCTGGGACAGGTGGCGGATGTGGCAGAGACTCAGAGAGATGGAGGGAGGCATCAAGAACTGGATGAGAGGCTGAGAGGGGCAGGGAGTCCTGTGCACGCTAGTTCCTTACATATGAACCTTCAAGTTGCAAACTTTCAAAGATGCGACTGTGCGTTTGCATGTCCAGTCAGGTAAGTTGGTTCACGTGTCTGGCATACATTGTCATGTATTTGCATCCTTTTTAAGTGGCTATGTTTTTGTGTAATTTACTATACGGTGCTGTATAGAGTACAGTAGTGCGTGCTCAGTCTCGTCAGACTCTTTGAGACCCTGTGGACTATAGTCTGCCAGGCTCCTGGGATTTCCCAGGCAAAAATACTGGAGTAGGTTGCCATTTCCTCCTCCAGGGTATATATCTGATCCAGGGATTGCACCCCCATCCAGTACAATAGTAGCACAGTATCTTTATGTCAAGCCCAGGATGTCTGGAAGCAAATATAAAAGCTGTGGTTTGTAGCTGGTTGTGTCAGTTGGGTACCTAGGCTAAATGTGTTGGACTTAGGAATAAATTGGACCTATGAAGCACTCTTGAAATGGAACCCGTTTGTATGTAGGGGACTTACTGTATAGAGTTCCTGCCCAGTGCAGGGGACTGATGAGAATACATCAGATCAATTGTGTGTGAAATAAACTGACTTTCTTTGCTCATCTGGTTTTTGTGTGTACCATGCTAACATGTAGAAGCAGAGTCCATGCATGCAAAACTGTTTGTCACCTTTCAAGGGAACAATGCCTCCTGCCTGTGTTGGGGAGCCAGTGCTTTTGGCCTCACTGTTGGAGGGAATGGTTTTTCTATTAACATCAACCTACATATTCTTCAAGGGTTGTCCCGTGGAACACCAGTCTGTGTGTTGAAATTTTGCCAGGTCCAATTTAGATTGCCCTGAGGGGGGCACTCCCCACTTTCAGTGGTCAAACATTCTTGAAAGAAGCCCTCTGAAGCTGAGGTAGCTTAGTAGGAGTTGCTGATAGGCAGGAATGCAGCCCGAGACTACATTTTCCAGAACTGCTTGCATACAGGTCTAGCTACATCAGAACCGATGGTGAGGGGCTGGCATGATATGTTTGGAAGCTCTCTGCTCTCTTTTTTCACCTGAAGACTGGCTGCAGAGGACTCTGATGCCTCACTGGTTGGTAGAACTTGTGTTTCTAAGTTACCCATCAAGGCATGGGTCCATCAGGAATTACTGCCCAGGTTGCTCAGTGGTAAGGAATCCACCTGCCAATGCAGGAGACTCGAGTTCAATCCCTGTTCCAGGAAGATCCCCTGGAGAAGGAAATGGCAACCTACTCTAGTATTCCTGCCTGGGAAATTCCATGGGCAGAGAAGCCTGGCGGGCTACTGTCCATAGGGTTGCAAAAAAACTGGACACGACTACGTGACTGAGCAGCAATAATTTAAGGTAAATGACTCAGTGAGTTTGAGGATAACTGTGAACCCTTGAAACCACTCCCATGTCAAACTTATAAACATATCCATCACCTCACAAAGATTTCTCTCACCGCTATTAACATTTTTTTTGGTATGTGTGGTAAGAACACTTAAAATAAGATCTATCTTGTTAGCTAATTTTGAGTATACAACACAGTATTGCCGGCTACAGGTACTATGCTATATAGTAGATCTATAGAACTGAATTATCTTGTATTATTGAGATTTTGTACCCTTTAACCATCACCTCCCCATTTCCTACTTTCCCTAGGCCCTGGAAACCACCATTCCACTCTCTGCTTCTGTGAATTTGACTATGTTAGATTCCACGTATTCTGTGTGAGATTATACAGTAACTTTCTGTGTCTGGTCACTTAGCATAATATCCTTAAGTTTCATCCATGTTGCTGCAAATGGTAGGATTTCTTTCTTTTTAAAGACTGAATAATGTTCTACTATATATTCATCTATCTATTGATCCACCCATCCTATCTATCCATCCACTCATCTATCTTATCTATCTATCTTTATATCTATCTGTTTATCAATCCTATCTGTCTTTCTGTCCATTCATCTATCTATCTAAGTATCTGCCTCACATTTCTTAGATTATCTGTGAATGGACACTCGGGTTGCTTCCTTGTTTTTGGTTGTTGTAAACAGTGTCACTGTGAACATAAGATTCAGGATCTTCGAGATCCTGATTTTTAATTCTTTTGATCAATACCCAGAAGGATTGCTGGATCATATGATATGTCTACTTTTAATTTTTCTAGAAACCTCCATATTGTTTTCTATAATGTTTATACCAATTCACATTCTGGACAAAATTCTTAAGATTATTACTTTTGTTATAATTTTCAGAGACATTCAACTTAGTTTCCATAGAAACAAAACCTTTTTGCACTCATATTTCATTGGTTTAGATCCTATTTAATAAAATGACACAGTTACAATCACTGGCAAGCCAGTCTTGTGAACAAATGTGCCTGACATTTGGTGACCACAGCAGTGAGTAGGCATGCCATCTGCGTGATTCAGTGGGACTGTAGGCTCAGGATGGGCATTTAGCAGAGGAAATGGAGAACATCACTTAATCCAAAAAATGATTTTTAAGACCTTCCACTCTCCATGGTGGCTAGCCCATGGACACCTGTTTCTGTACAGTGAAGTATTCTGCCATGTGCAAGGCATGATGAATGGATCTCAGGCAGAATTTCAACCCCTGCTCCTTCCCTCAGTCAAAAATCTTTACGTAGATCACAACCTGAACATCCTTAGGTGATGACTCAGTCTATTTTATCTGTGAAATTTAGAAACAGCACCGAGTTGCAGACAAGTTTCTGAGTATCTGAAATTACCAAGAGGGGAAACTGGGACTTCTACCTAAGCCATCCAAACCTAATCCAGTGTAGACGGAATCACCTGGGCCAGGTGTTTGGACAGCACGTCACGTCTTGTCTTGGTCATAAGATAAGAGTGCCTTCAATCTTGTCCCAGCATGTAATATACATGGTCAAGCCATGTGCATGGCTCCTCTGCCCATGTGGCTTTCTCACCTAGTAGGACCTCAATCCCTTTATTGTCCTTTAAAGACCTGCTCAACCCCACCTGTCCATAAAAACCCTTTCCTTCTCACATCTTCTATTGCTACAGTAGTTCTCAACTCTGGATACATGTTTGGGTTGACATTTTAAAAATTCTCATGTCTGTATCCTATGCTGAAGCAACTCAACCAGAATTTCCATGGACGGGGCCCAGGTGTTATGCAGGTGACTGAAGTGTGCAACCCAGTTTGAGGACTACTGAATTAGAAAGATCTAATTGCAAGATCCATTTCCTGATTATGTTCTTTGTGAATAGTTGGTTCCATCTGTGTATTCCTTACCATGTCAACAAGACAACTTAGATATGGGAGCTGGGAGTTTACTTTTGCTGCACATGAGGGCTTCCTAGTTTCTCTTTGTTGTGCGGTCTTTAATTGGATTTGTGGAGAAGATCTGCTTCCTGGAGGAGCTCCATTGTATACTTCAATGGATAGAAGTGTTGGTGTAGGCAAGAGATGGCACCGGTGAATCAAGGAAGGGAAGCAAAGCTCTCTGTCACCAAAATATGTGAATGTACAGTTTTCTAATTCAGTGGCAGGAGCCTGTGAATAGACAGCTCATTTAGAGATGAATGACCAGACATTTTGCATCATTTCTAGTGGCTCAGCTGGTAAAGAACCTGCTTGCCAATGCAGGGGATGCAAGAGACACCAGTTCGATCCCTGGGTTGGGAAGATCACCTGGAGAAGGAAATGGCAACCTACTCCAGTATTCTTGCCTGGGAAGTTCCATGGACAGGAGAGCATAGAAGGCTACAGTCTATGGAATAGCAAAGAGTCAGATAGTACTGAGTGGGCATGCGCACACACACACCTTTTTGACCACAATGGCAACTTGAGGTCTACAGAGTAAGGTTCAGATTTCTTAATCTGGTCACTATGATCTGGCTCCAGCCTGCCTACGGGTCCAGCCTTCCTTCTCCAAAGCATCACCCTACACCTTGTGCTGTGCTTAGTTTCTCAGTCATGTCCAGCTCTTTCGACTCCACGGACAGTAGCCTGCCAAGCTCCTCTGTTCATGGGAACTCTCCAGGAAAAAATACTGGAGTGGGTTGCTGTGCTGTCCTCCAGGGGACCTTCCCAACCCAGGGATTGAACCCAGGTCTCCCACACTACAGGCAGATTCTTTACCATCTGAGCCACTAGGGAGGTTCTTGTTATAACTGCATGATGCTTTTCTTTCTCCAAATCTTTCCCTCTACACTTTCTTTAACTCCCTCATTTTCAGGATTCTCTGTTAATCTCCTCTGCTGGATTCTTTGCCAAGCTCTTTATGCCTTGCTCCTATGCTAGGCAGTCTTCCCATCTCCTCCCTGCCCATTCTCTACCCAAAGATTTGGCACCAGTATGAGTTTGTTCCCATCACTGGATTGAGATACCTTCTCTTAAGAGGATCCTGGGGAAGCGAGAGAGAGCTCGAGAGGCCCTTGTAGTTAGAAGGAGCTCTATAAGTGAGGAGAAGTGTGTAGAAGAGTACACAGTAAAGGAAAGAGTAAAGTCCCCTACATACGAATCTTCAAGTCGCAAACTTTCAGAGATGTGAACGTGTGTTTGCCTGTCCAATCATATGCGTTAGTTCATGTGTCTAGTGTACATTGTCAAATGCATGCATCCTCAAGTGGCTGTGCTTTTGTGCACTTTACAATACTGTGTAGAGTGCAATAGTACAGCAGCTTTATTTCAAGCCCAAGATGTCTGGAAGCAAAGCCTAAAAGCAGCAGTGACGTAGCTGGTGCTGCTAAGAAGCACCAAGTGATAATGTTGGAAACAAAAGGAAAATAATTGAGAGAGTGGAGCAAGATGAAAAGATGGTAGAGGTCGCTCATTCTTATAACGTGAATCGTTCAACCATTGGCACAAAAGAACAGTGACAAGATCATGGGACATGTGAAGTCCATTGTACCAATGATGTTGACAATAATATCAAAGAAGCGTGGACAGATGATGGAGGAGATGGAGAAATTCTCAGTGTGTGGATGCAGCATCAGCATCAGGGTCAAGTCCCACTCAGCTTAATTCTGATGCAAGAGAAAGCTAAAAGCCTTTACAAAGACTTGAAGAAGAAACATGGTAAAGAATCAGAGGGTTCATCTTTTAATGCCAGCCATTTGGTCTTCCCTGGTGGCTCAGATGGTAAAGAATGCACTGCAGGAGACCTGGGTTCAATCCCTGAGTTGGGAAGATCCCCTGGAGAAGGGATAGGGTACCCACTCCAGTATTCTGGCCTGGAGAATTTCATGGACAGAGGAGCCTGGTGGGCTACAGTCCAAGGGGTTGCAAAGAGTCAGACGTGACTGAGCAGCTTTCAGTTGCACTTATGGCTGGTTTCATTGGTTCAAGGCTAGAGCCAACATGCGCAACATGAAAGGAAGTGGTGCCACTGTGGGTGCAGATATGGTAACTGCCTGGGAGTTTCCTGAAATGCTTCCAGAAATTATTGACGAAGGCATGTATTTACCCAAGAGATAGGACTATTCTAAAAGAGGATGCCAGACCAAAGTTCCACCAGTAAGGAGGAAAAGTTGATGCTATGCTATAAAGTTGACTCTGTTGTTTGATGGCAATGATTCTGAGGAAAGGAAGCTGAAGCTTCTCTTAGTTTATCATTCACAGATCCCAAGACCCCTTAAAAACATAGCCAAAGGCTCTCTTCCTATTATGTGAAGAGTAACCCCAAGCCTGGGTTACATGGGTGATCTTCTAGGACTGGTTTTTCCACCACTTTATCCTGGAGGTAGAGAAATGTTGCTTGGAGAAGGATGTCCCATTCAAAGTTCTGCTGCTAGACAATGCTCTGGGCCACCCCCCACTCATGGGTGACTTTCACCTCAACATCAAAGTACTACCACAGCTAGAGTCTAACCCCTGCTCTCCACAACTAGAGGAAACCCCTAACAGCAATGAAGACCTAGCGCAGCCAAAAATAAATACATAAATAAATAAAGTACTGGATCTGCCACTGAATACGACATCACTCATCCGGGCTATGGACCAGGGAGTTAGATCAGCTTTCAAGAAGCGTTGATGTCACACTTTTTGTCAGGCAGTAGAGGTGTCTGTACAAATCAGGAAATCAGGAACAACCTTGTGACAATTTTGGAAGGACTATAACATCTTCAAGGCCATAAAAAGCTTTGACTTTGCTTGGCATGAGGTTACCGCCATCCCCATGAAAGGGATTTTGAAAAAACTTTGCTGGCGATTTGAGCAAGTGGATGAATCCAAAGGGGTCTTTACCAACTTAGTGACCCTCCTTGAGAAGCTGGANCATCTCTGTTGTTCCAGGTCCTGAGTTAGGCACTGGAGATAGACAGATGACGGTGATCTGCTCTGGGATGCTAAGCATGGTACAGAGCGGTGTTGGAGATTGTGATAAATTATACAATGCAGAGAAGGCATGCTTCTAAAGCTGCAGAGGGGAAGCAAAGGTCTCTTTTGCCTCTGGGAATGCTTTGCATAGGAGCTGAATCTTTGGCTGGTTTGTGTTGGAACTTTGTGAAGGCAGAAGAAACAGAGTACGTGTGCCTGGACATGTGTACAAGTGCAAGTGGAGGCATTTGTTTTTTATTTTATTTAGTTATTTATCGGTGTGCCAGGCCTTAGTTGCTGCACACCTTCTCTGTGGCATGAAGGATCCCTCAGTTGCAGCATGTAGGATCTAGTTCCCTGACCAAGGGTTGAACCTAGGCCCCCTGCATTGGGAGCTCAGAGTCGTAGCCACTGGACCACTGGGGGAAGTCTTGGAGATGGGGGGAGTTTGTGATGGGGCTTTGGGCAAGGGATTAGAGGAATGAGAACAGGCAGGTCTGTTCTGCCAAAGGCTTTGCAGAAAGAGTTGGCGAGACCAGGCTGAAGTTAAGACATGACCTCCTCCTTTTTTTTTTTTTTAATTATCTTTATTATAAGGAAAATATACAGTAAAATGGGCTTCCTAGGTGGTGCTAGTGGTAAAGAACCCACGTTAAGAGCCTGCCTGCTGATGCAGGAGATAGTTAAGAGACACAGGTTCGATCCCTGGGTTGGAAAACTCCCCTGGAGAAGGAAATGGGTGACCACTCCAGTATTCTTGCCTGAAGAATCCCATGGACAGAGGAACCTGGTGCGCTATAGTCCATAGGGTCACAAAGAGTCAGACAGGACTGAAGCGACTTAGCATGCACTCATGCAGTAAAACAGGGCCGGAAGGTGGTGGGAGTGGATGATAAGGAAAAACTTAATCAACCAAAAAAGCTGCCCAAATGTGACTTCCTGCTGTGGAGGAGAGTGACTTGTCCCTTACCTCACCTGTCTTTGCTGATTCAAAGAAACCTGTTCCTAGCAGGGCTGGGCCCAGTGAACCCCATTTTCCAATGAAAATTTGGGAAAGTTTGGGTTTCCAGTGGGAATTTGGGAAAGGTTGTATAGTTCTCAGGCTTTTAAGATATGGAAGTATAAAGAAAGGAAGGATGTTACAGCCCTTTATTCCAATGTCCCAGCCCCATCCTCAGTGTTTGTTGATGCCAAAGAAATGAATGAACTCCATGGAACTTGGGTAGCAGTACGGTAAGCAGTGAGGCTGTGCTGATGAGGAAGTGAGCAGCATCATAATTTCTTGTAGAAGCTGACCAGAAGGTATAGTACAATGGGAGAGATGCTGAGGAATTTTGGGGAAGAGGTAAATCGGAGCCCGTCGTCCCTCTCTTCCTCATTGCCGAGCCTTTCTTTGGCTGGGGGGTCTCTTTCTACATACGCAAGAAGACATACAGAGCCTGTCAGCTTCCGAAGCCTGTCCAGCTCAGGGCGCGTCACTTGCTTGCTCTTGATGCTCAGTTCATGTTCATGTTCACGTTTCTCAGGGAGGGCAATGGGGCTGCATGCTCATAGATTAATGTCTCAGCATAGCTGGTCATAATGCTATAAAACAAGGCACAATATCTAATCTATATGTCATATATAGTACTGGGCTTTCCTGGTGGCTCAGAGGGTAAAGCGTCTGCCTGCAATGCTGGAGACCCGGGTTCAGACAGTGCATTAAAAAGCAGAGATGTCACTTTGTTAACATGGGTCAAAGCTGTGGTTTTTCCAGTAGTAATATACAGATGTGAGAATTGGATCATAAAGAAGGCTGAGCACTGAAGAATTGATGCTTTTGAACTGTAGTGTTGGAGAAGACTCTTGAGAGTTCCTTGGACTGCAAGGAGGTCAAACCAGTCCATCCTAAAGGAAATCAACCCTGAATATTCACTGAAGAAAGGACTGATGCTGAAGTTGAAGCTCCAATACTTAGGTTACCTGATGCAAAGATCTGACTCATTGGAAAAGACCCTGATGCTGGGAAAGACTGAAGGCAAAAGGAGAAGGGGGTGACAGAGGATGAGATGCTCGGATGGCATCACTGACTCGATGGACATGAGTTTCAGCAG
>SJYV01053313.1:861433-943061 GCA_006410875.1 Neotragus pygmaeus
GGACTGCAAGGAGGTCAAACCAGTCCATCCTAAAGGAAATCAACCCTGAATATTCACTGAAAGGACTGATGCTGAAGTTGAAGCTCCAATACTTTGGTTACCTGATGCAAAGATCTGACTCATTGGAAAAGACCCTGATGCTGGGAAAGACTGAAGGCAAAAGGAGAAGGGGGTGACAGAGGATGAGATGCTCGGATGGCATCACTGACTCAATGGACATGAGTTTCAGCAGACTCTGAGAGACAGCGAAGGACAGGGAAGGCTAACATGCTACAGTCCATGGGGGTTAGACACGATTTAGCAACTGAACAATAACAACAATAGCTAGTCCAGGTGGGGCTACGTGGGACCCCAGGAATCCCAAATTGGACCATGTTGTCAGTAGCAGCATATCTGGTTTGGAAAATGCTGGTCATTCCTAGCAGGGTAATTTAGGGGAATCTATTGTCTTGGCATCTCAACTTTGCCTCTGCCTAGCCCTGGCCACCCTGCCTAGCCTTGAGCACTTGGAGAGGTGAACTGATGGTGTGTGTCCCCAGTGGAGGTCAAGAGGCATCGCAACAGACTTGTAACCCTACCCAGGACTGGGGTGACAGAACCTGAGCCCCCAGCTGAGCCAGCCCTTTCCCTTTTGTGTGACATCTGAGCCCCTGGCTCACTGCTAAATAGTAATAACCTAAGGACCCGGGAGGATGCACCTGGTCCAAGTGTTTACTTTCTTCTGCTGACAATCTCCCCTGTCTTGGGGCTGGGTGCTGGGAGCTGTTCTTTTCCCCTGATTTAGTTAACTCTTTTCCTCAATGATTTACACTGGGGCAGTCCCTGTTTTGGGGGGGGATGTAGCATTAAGTGGGAGAGTTAATGGATTTTGTTTTTTGTTGCTACGAATATGCTTTGTTATCTACTTGCATATCACAGTTGATGAAATCAAGCAAGAATCATTGCCTTGAAGCAACCCCCCATTCTGCTCATCTAAATGTTTGTCATTTAAACCTGGACAGTAGTTTTATTTCCTAGGTAGGAACATTTCTCCTCTTCCTCCTCTTTCTACTTCTTTATGATGAAAGGAGATTCTCCTCCAAGATGGAAAGTATTTGCTTCATCTGCACTTAGAGGTCGTGGCTTTTATGTTCCCGAGCAGAAGGTCCCTGGGAAGGGAAGGGAGGGGAGGGTAAGACCCAGGAACCCATTGCCTGGCGCTGGAAGCCACACAGACTCAAAGGTCTGCATCTCTCAGTGGGGATTTACACTCTGAAAGGGACAGCCCATCTCTCCCAGGGCAGCGGGTTTTATTTTCCTCTGAAAACTCAAGCTGCAGAAATTGATAGTTTCTCACAGCTTTCCTGACAGGTACAATTGTTGCCAGAAATGGAATAAAGAGACAATGCAAAATAGCTCCTCTAAGCTGCATTTAATTGGCTCTTACAGTCATTTCCCTGAGATGGATTAATCACACCAAGACACCACGTGCTTGCGCAACTCATAAACCCTGTTTTTCTCGATCGGTTTCCAGGGTGAGGAGGTGTTCTGTGCCACTCTTGGTCCTTATGTCAAGACCTGTTATTAGATTTTATAGGGGCTAGTCAATGGAAACGCCCATTCAGGTTTTGGCACTCCAAGTCCAGGGGACAGGTGTGGCCTAATCCCAGAGGAGGCTTTCTTGCCATCTTGAAGATCACATCAGATTCCTTCTGCTTGTGGAAAATGAGACTCCAAAACCACCATTCTGCCAGTCCTGGCAGCGGGTTATGGGTCTTATGCAAGCTCTAGCCCTGGGATCTGCAGAGCTTACCATTAAAACGCACTCTTATCCTTTTTAAAAAATAATTTTCTTTATTTATTTTTGGCTGTGTGGGGTCTTTGTTGCTGCGGGGGCTTTTGCCTAGTTGCGGTGCGTAGGATTCTCATAGCGGTGGGTTCTCTTGCTGTGGAGCACAGGCTCTAGGCACCTGGATTCAGCAGTTGCAGCTTCCAGACTCTTGAGTTCAGGCTCAGTAGCTGTGGCACAGAGGGTTAGTTTCTCCATGATATGTGGGATCTTCCTGGACCAGGGACGGAATCCATGTCTCCTGCGTTGGCAGGTGGATTCTTTACCGTTGCGCCACCAGGGGAGCCCGTGATTTCTTCTTCATCTGGGCATCTTATGTGTATTCATNTAGTAGCTGTGGCACAGAGGGTTAGTTGCTCCATGATATGTGGGATCTTCCTGGACCAGGGACGGAATCCATGTCTCCTGCGTTGGCAGGTGGATTCTTTACCGTTGTGCCACCAGGGGAGCCCGTGATTTCTTCTTCATCTGGGCATCTTATGTGTATTCACAGAGGCATCTGTGAGTATTGACGCTGCCATTTTTGTGTCTAGAGAGCATCCCAAGTGTCACTGGGCAGTCCCCTTCCCCAGAGTTAGTGAACTTAGTGAAATACACTGGATGAGGCAGATCTTTGCAGTTTTGTTTTAAAGCTCTTACTTGTGGGGAGAAAACAGTGGAGGCTCAGCTTAAATCAGTGAAGAATTTAAGGCTGAAATCAAATAAAAACTTGCACAAGTTAATCTCAAACACTTAATGGTATGCAAATTTGAGCTCCTATTCATGTAAATCACTGGTAATGAGAATTGGTTTCAAGCAGCCAGATCAATTTTTCTCTTCTTGCTTCCTTGCGTGTCTCAGTGTGAGTGATGTGCAGGCGTGCGATTTCCCTTGGATTCCTGTGTGGAGGGAGAAGACTGTGGGAGGGGTGGGGCTGAAGGACAGATGGGAGACCAGCTGGCTGGAGGGTCTGTTCATGACCGTGGCTTCAGTTTAATCCTCAGGCAGCCAGCATAATGGTGAAGAGTGCGGGGGCTGCAGTTAGGCTTGTGGCCGCGTGTCAGAGCTTTGGCTTCTAGCTGGAGTCTGCTGGAGACTGCCCACGGTTCCTTGTCATACAGGCTTCTCCAGCTTGGCCGTTCATGTCATCAAAGCCAGCAAGGAGAGACTTTGCAGCTAGTCTGCCAGCAAGGTGGAGTCATACGAGGTAACATGATTGTGGGAACACCCTCTTGCCACCTTTGTCATGTGCAGGGTCCCTTCTACACTCAAGGGAAAGGGACTTGTTACACAGAGGTGTGACCTTCAGGAGGTGGGGGTCATGGAATGGGATGTGGAACCCTAGAGTCTGTCCATTCATTTCCTTATGAATTCTACTTCAAGTATCCTAAGATGGTGTTGCTCAGTCACTAAGTCATGTCCAACTCTTTGCGACCCCATGGACTACAGTACACCAGGCTTTCCTGTCCATCACCAGCTCCTGGAGCTTGTTCAAACTCATGTCTATCGAGTTGGTGATTCCATCCAACCATCTCATCCTCTGCCATCCCCTTCTTCTCTTGCCTTCAATCTTTCCCAGCATCAGGGTCTTTTCCAATGACTCAGCTCTTCATATCAGGTGGCCAAAATATTGGAGCTTCAGCTTCAACATCAGTCCTTCCAATGAATATTCAGAACTGATTTCCTTTAGGATTGACTGATTGGATCTCCCTGCAGTCCAAAGGACTCTCAAGAGTCTTCTCCAACACCACAGTTCAAAAGCATCAGTTCTTCAGTGCTCAGCTTTCTTTATGATCCCAACTTTGACATCCATACGTGACTACTGGAAAAACCATGGCTTTGACTATACAGACTTTGTTGGCAAAGTAATGTCTTTGCTTTTTAATACACTGTCTAGGTTTTAGATGTTCAATAATTCTCTAAAACGAGCTTGAAACAGAAAAGAAGGGTACAACCTTTAAAAGAATGACATAGCCATAGGACATGATGAAAACTGGTTAGAACCAATTAGGTCCAAGGTGGCAGAAGATTTGACTTCTAGTAGATCTTGAGCCTCATTATGTGCTCATTTTAATACATTAGCGCACGCTAAATGTCACACCCACCAGCGTCATGGCACTTCCGAGGTCAACAATAAAAGGGTAAGAAGTGGGTGGTGGCCCAGTTTCTGGAAATCTTCACTCTTTCCCCCAAATAATTGGAATAATCCTCCCACTTATTAGTCTATGAAATTACCCAGTCCATAAAAGCTATATTTTTAAACACTTTACTCTTTCCTGGCTGACATTATCTCTGGAGTATGTTTCTTTCTAAATAAATCTACTTCTTGCATATCACTTTTCCTCCAAATTCTTTTGTGATGAAGCAAGAACCCCAAATTCACTGGCAGCAAGCTGATGTTTTCTGTGGCTATAAGCTGATAAAAGATAGAAGACTTAATTTCAGATGCTCCTCTGAGGTTACTCATGACTGGTCACCATGGTCATTATGGCTAACATCAGATCATTACTTATTAATATGAGAAAGGAAATATAGTCAAGAAAAATTTCTGCTGAAAGAGGGATGGGATAAAAAGTAATAAGGGGGATAAGGGACTTTATCATTTCCATGGCTTTTGCTCTCTTGTTACAGACAGTCAGGCTGTGATAATGGTGTTTTGGCTCAGAACTTCTGCACTTCTGTACAGATGGCTCAGTGAAAGCCTTGGATAATGACTCAAAAGGAAAATCTAGAATCTCTGCTATGTTCACAAAGTGATGGGTATCCCAAGATAATTCTATCAGAAGTTGTTAATCAATTGTTAACTGATAAAGAGAGCCTTTCATTGTAATGAGCTTCAGTTCAGTTTATTTCAGTCACTCAGTCGTGTCCAACTTTTTGGGACGCCATGGAATGCAGCACTCCGGGCCTCCCTGTCCATCACTAACTCCTGGAGTTTACTCAAACCCATGTCCATTGAGTCGGTGATGCCATCCAACCATTTCTTCCTCTATTGTCCCCTTCTCCTCCCGCCTTCAATCTTTCCCAGCATCAGGGTCTTTTCCAATGAGTCAGCTCTTCGCATGAGGTGGTCAAAGTATTGGAGTTTCAACTTCAGCATCATTCCTTCCAAAGAAATCCCAGGGTTGATCTCCTTCAGAATGGACTGGTTGGATCTCCTTGTAGTCCAAGGGACTCTCAAGAGTTGTCTCCAACACCACAGTTCAAAAGTGTCAATTCTTTGGCGCTCAGCCTTCTTTATAGTCCAACTCGCACATCCGTACATGACTGCTGGAAAAACCATAGCCTTGACTAGACAGACCTTTGTTGGCAAAGTAATGTCTCTGCTTTTTAATATACTGTCTGGGTTGGTCATAACTTTCCTTCCAAGGGGTAAGCCTCTTTTAATTTCATGAGCTTATAGGATACTATCCTGTAAAGATGAGGGAGGGGATTTGGGAAGGTCTCCTGAATCACAAAAGACTTATTTCATCTTCTAGTTAGTGACCTGGCTTATAATTGTCCCTTAGTAAACTGTAAGTACTCCTGATGAAGCATTGCATCATGCCTTATCAGTCATTCACAGTCTAATGTGAATGAGGAAAAAGAAAAATGAATTTGTCATGTCCTTCACTTCATATGGAGCAGAAGAAAGCTCACATTTCCATGGAAGGAGAAGAAATGTAAACATGAAAATGAACTTCACTCATATCTTGCTTACAAATTTTCACTGGGATCCCACGTCACACTATGGAAAGCAAAGCTATTTTATCTGGTCTGAGTTACCTCCATAGCTCCACTGTGAGGGCTCTATCAGTTTTATAACTCTCTTACACAGGTATTCCTTTTACATGCTCTTCTACCTAGAATTCCCCTTTGCTTTCTTCCACCTGGAGGCCCTAAGAGGTCCAGTTATACGGCCATGTTCCTTGGGAAATTTTCCCAGCTTCTTCAAGGAGGAGACTTGGAGCTTCCATTAAACATCTGCTTGGTCAAATCACACTGGAAANAGAACTATGCAAACAATATCATTTAGGTGGGGACCTTGGATCATGGTGTGATCTTGACCTCTGGAGGGGCTAGAGACTAAAGTCAGTTGTGTCTACATGACCAAACCCCGGTGTTTAGTTGGCAACAGAGTTGGCAACACTCTGCATGGGTTATAACCCACTGTTGCTGGGAGAAGAAAGCACTGCCCACACACTGGCCCGAGTGGGCATGCTGGGTGTCTCTGGGACCCTGCTCCGTGTGCCCCTTCCTTTCGCTGATTTTGATCTGTATCCTTCTGCTATAATGAATCATAACTGTAACAGGACTTTCCAAGTGGCACTAGTGGTAAAGAATCCTTCTGCCAGTGCAGGAGATGCAAGAGGCTTGGGTTTGATCCCTGGGTCAGGAAGATCCCCTGGAGTAGGAAATGGTAACCCCTGCCAGTATTCTTGCCTGGGAAATCCCACGGACAGAGGAGCCTGGTGGACTCCGGTCCATGAGTTGCAAAGAGTGGGACATGACTGAGTACATGAGCATAACAACGTTGCTGAGTTCTGTGAATACTTCTTGTGAATCATGGGACCAGGAGGTGGGGTTGGACACCTCTGGAAACTACAACAGCAATCTCTGGATCACATTAAGTGTACCTTTCTTTGAAGCCAGTGGACTGAGTTCTATCCAGGTTTCTCTAAATGCCTTCTTCAAGAGGTACAAAGTGATGAAGGAAGGCCTTTCTCTTCTGCCAAAGTAGCATCCTTGCTAACCTTCCCTGGGGTCTGACTGCCCTGTGTGGGTAACGAGCACTTATTTCAATCTTCTCTGGCTGCTATTTTGCCCAGGAGGACTTCAAGCTTGGGTATCTCCTCCTGCCTTTTAGGAAAGTCTCTGCTGAAACTCAAATACTAATGGGGGCATGCACACTAAGCTACTGTCACCCATTTATACTCCAGCCAAAACTAGTCAGCCTACTCATGGAACTAAAGTCTCATTTGGAAGGAATCCAGGAGAGGAATTCAAATGGGGTCAATTTTATGTCACTGCTGACATAAGGGCCCATGAGCACAAAAAGACTTTTAGTTCAGGTCCTCAGAGTTGTTTGTGTGAATTCTCAGTACAAAGTGGCTTTTTCTCTTTTATTTAAGAAAATTTTATTGGAGTCTAGTTGATTTACAATGTTGTGTCAGTTTCAGGTGGACAGCAAAGTGAATCACTTCTACACATATATCCACTCCTTTTTTTTTTTTAAGATTTTTTTTTTCCATTTAGGCTATTACAGAGCATTGACTAGAGTTCCCTGTGCTACACAGCAGGTTCTCATGAGTTATCTGTTTTATATATATAGTGTGTATAAGTCAATCCAAATCTCCCAATCTCTTCTTCATTCACTCATTTTTGGCTGCACTGTGTCATTGATGCTGTGCATGGGCTTTCTCCAGTTGGAGTGAGTGGGGACTATTCTTTACTTGCAGAGTGCAGGCTTCTCATTGTGGTGGCTTCTCTTGTTGCCGAGCACAGGCTCTAGGCACGAGGGGTCAGTAGTTGTGGCGCATGGGCTTAGTTGACCCCAAGGCAAATGGGATCTTCCTAGACCATGGGTCGGACTTGTGTTCCTATATTGGCAGGTGGATCCTTTACCACAGGACTACCAGGGGAGTTTGCCTTTTTTCTTTAAACTATTTTTGAGATATATGTTGTTAGGGAGGACTTATTTTTCCTCCACCCCTTTGCTTTATCCTACACCCAAGGGGCATGAATATCTGCCTTTAAGGTAATGACATGGGACAGTGCAGTCCATCCTGCATCCCTGGGCCTTTAAGGGATCATAGAATGTGTGCCTTGAAAAGCTCCACTCCTTATAGAAGATGGAAATCCTTGCTGTTATTTAGTTACTAAGCCATGTCTGATTCTTTGTGACTCGCCAAGCTCTTCTGTCCATGGAATTATCTGGGCAATTTGGAGTGGGTTGCCATTTCCTTCTCCAGGGTATCTTCTCAGCCTAGGGATCAAACCCACATCTCCTGCTTGGCAGGCAAGATTCTTTATCACTGAGCCACCTGGGAAGCAGGGGGCCTTTATTTCTTCTCTCCTGTCATCATAGGTGGGGGAAGTGGAGGGATCAGCTGTCCCCCTACCCCCACGCTTGATTAATGTGAGATGTTATAGTCCAGTTCCTACATGGAAGGTCTTTATATTAAAGCGATTAAGAATGGCTTCCTGGGCTCCAAAATCACTTTGGATGGTGACTGCAGCCATGAAGTTAAAAGACACTTGCTCCTTGCAAGAAAAGCTATGACAAACCTAAACAATGAATTAAAAAGCAGAGATGTCATTTTACAAACAAAGGTGTGTATTGTCAAGGCTATGGTTTTTCCAGTAGTCATGTACGGATGTGAGAGTTGAACCATGAAGAAGGCTGAGCACTGAAGAATTGATGCTTTCAAACTGTGGTATTGGAGGAGACTCTCGAGAGTCCCTTGGACTGCAAGGAAATCAAACCAGTCAATCCTAAGAGAAATCAGTCCTGAATATTCTTTGGAAGGATTGATGCTGAAGCTCCAGTACTTTGGCCACTTGATGTAAAGAGCTGACTCACTGGAAAAGATCCTGTTGCTAGGAAAGATTGAGGGCAGGAGGAGAAGGTGACAACAGAGGACGATATGGTTGGAAGGCGTCACTGACTCAATGGGCCTGAATTTGAGCAAACTCTGGGAGACAGTGAAGGACAGGGAAGCCTAGTGCTGCAGTCCATAGGATTGCAAAGAGTTGGATACAGCTGAGCGACTGAACAGCAACAAGAGTGGAAGTTTCTGGAGGGCAGAAACCACATGAATTTCATCCTTGAATCTGAGGGTGGGGCCTGTCCTAGCATGGAGAGGGAGTAACTGACATGCCGTCTGTCTCCTAACTTGGGAACGTATCAGCCAAGTAGGATTAGGAAATACAGAGTCCCTTTCCTTGGTCACCACAACGGGCTTGGGCAGCTGCCAGCTGGCTGCTCTGATGCTCATGAGAGCTCCCCGAGCTCTGCACGGGGCTGCTGGCTGCGAGCCCAGGCCCTCCTGCCTAGCTGGGCTCTTGGTCGGTCATGAAGTTCAATGAGTTCACTCTCCAGTTTCACACGTGCAAGTTGTGCTTAGAGCTTGCTGGATGGAGATTGGAGACAAAAAGCTGTCAGGCCCACGGGCTCTCTGTGGCCTTGTCGTCAATGGGGTCAGAAATGGGGCTTCCTGAACGTTGACTCCTCTAGTACTGTTGTCAATCAGCTGTGGGTCCCCTGGGGATCTTGTGAAAATGCAGCTTCTGATTCAGGAGCTCTGGGGTGGGGTCTAACAAGCCACCGAGTGATGACCCAACCACACTCTGAGAAGCCAATATCTAAAGGACTATAAGACACGTGGGTGTTGACATGGTGGGGCAGGGTTTAGGTGGCCAACTAGCCACTAAAACTCTTGTGACACATTCTGAGCAGAAGACATAGAAAGAAGTGATGGATCTTGCGTTGGTCTGGAGGAAACCAGCCACTAGGGCATCTACTCTCCCTGAGGCAGGGGACAGGGGTCCCAGCCCACATCGTATGACTTTGATCAATGCGTTTGCAGCAGCAAGAGGCAGGATGGTGTAATGGCTCCTGCTCGTGGTTTGGTGCCAGCTCACCTTGGCAGGTTGGGCATACACTCCTAAGCCCTGTTCCTGTGGCCCAGAGTTTTCTCTGTGCCTGAGTTTTCTCATCTGTAAAAGGGAGATGCAATCATAGTATCGCCTGGTGCTAGTGCTAAAGAATCTGCCTGCCAGTGCAGGAGACACGGTTTTGATGCTTGGGTTGGGAAGATCCCCTGGAGTAGGAAATGGCAACCCGCTCAAGTATGCTTGCCTAGAAACTTCCATGGACAGAGGAGCCTGGAGGGCTACAGTCCATGGGGTTGCAAAGAGTCGGACACAGCTGAGCGTGCACTGTCACTGTGGGATCACTGTGAAAGCTGCAGATTTATATAAGGGACTCGGCTGATAAAAAACGACCCGGAGTAGTTCTTTTCCTTCTCAGCCAGAGCTCTAGTCCCTCAGCCTGGGACCTCAAGGGGCCCTGGGCTTCTGTGCCCTGCAAGGCCACGGTTGTGCAAGCGCTCTCGGGTCTCTTGTTACCCAGGAGCCGGCAACAGACCAAAATAAAGTTGAGGGGGGGACCGGCGGGGAGGGCTGAGCGAGCCTCTGTCGGGAGTCTGACCAGGTCAGCTGGGAATGCCTGTCAGCCGTCCAGGGTGGCTCCTGCGTGGGCCTGGAGGTGGGTGAGTGACTCACGCCGGGGGCCCTCTCTACCCCCATGCCCAAGTGCTCCCCCCTTCCCAGCCGGGGCTCACCTAATCCCTGCAGTGGGTGTCGGGGGGCACGCGCACCTGGGCCGAGGGCTAGGGTTGCAGTGTGCTCACTTCACACTCGGCAGCGTGCAGCTGAGGCCCTCTCCCCGGGCAGCGAGGTCAGCTTGGCAGACATTGCCTCTCCAGCCCTGATCTGAATCTGGCCGCAGGCAGCCGATTCCCCCGGACCTGACGAGGTGATGGCCGAACAAGAAGCCAGTGGGCTGCAGGTCCTACTGCACACACTCCAGGTAGGCAAGAGGCCGAGGGCCGCCTGAGCTAGCCAGCCGGATCTTTGCCGCGCCGGGCCTGCCTGGGAGCCGGGGCTCTCCCCGCAGTCTGCTCTGGCCCCAGTGGCCTGGTTTGCTAACCGGCAGTAACACCCGAGTCAGCAGCAGCTCTCACCTTGAGGCTGACCTAAATGATGCTCTGGTGTTTAAATATTAAACCTGACTGTGTTGATGAGTGTGCTGCTTAAATTATTGAACCTGGTGGGATTAGAGGCTCGGGCTAAAAGATCCAGGTTTGCTCGAGATGAGAAAGATGGAAAAAAAGGCTGTTTGGCAAATGCACGGCTGTTTAACTTCTCCCTGAGCAGGACAGGAGACCCCGGGGTGGGGGCGGGTGTATAGAGTAGGAGGAAGGGGGGCATCAGGGAAGACCACTCCTCTGGGCTTCTGTTGAATGGCCATTACCAGGTTCCCAGAGAGTGGTCCTCATCAGAATCACCTAGGATGCCTGCTCACAGTGCACCTTCTCAGTGGGATCTGCTGGAAGGAATCACTGTCACCAGGGGCGGGGGCCTGGGAATCTGCCTTGCCTTCTATGTAATTCTATTCACTCCTAATTTTGAGATTTCTTCTCCCAGGGCATGGTTTTGCTATCTTGTCTGCAGACTAGAGACTCCCAGAGGGTGTTAAAAAAAATGCGCATACCCACCCACCCAAATTCAGATTTAATTCATCTGGGAAGTAAACTGAGCATTGGATCTTTGAAACCCTCCCCTCCCAGGTGGTCTCAAAGTGCAACTAAAGTCAATGAATCACTGCTCTGTAGACTTGGGTAGATACTTGCACTGAACCGGATGCAGGGAACAGCAGACCTCAAAGGGGCCCGAGAGATCTTCTATTCCAGGATTCTAAACCTGAAGTTCATGGACAGGTGGCACAAGAGAATGGACTTCAGAGACTCCATGACCCCCACCCATGGATTTAGAATGTAAATGTTTTGCACTTATTTCTTCCCAGCTTTGAAAAGTTTCGTTTTCCTTGGATTCTTGAGAAAAGTTATATTCCTAAATATAGATTTAGAGTTTGAGCAAACTCTGGAAGATAGTGAAGGCCAGGGAAGCCTGGTGTGCTGCAGTTCTTGGGGCTGTCAAAGAGTTGGACATGACTTAGCGACCGAACAAAATATCCCCAGAAATTTGAAGAACCGGGAAATCCAACCTTCCAGGGCACAGTTAAAGCAACTGAGTTTCAGAAGAGAAATAGCTTCCCAAGGTCATGTAATCACTTAATAGAGGAACTGGGAACTTCAGTATCCCGTGGACCAAGTGTCTTTGACTCATTCTATCCGGTGCAACAAAGGCAAGAATGCATCTGGGTTAGGAGTGTTGGCGGTGGGAGTGGGCCTGAAAATAAATTTGCAGTTGGCCTGGAAGTCACTGCAGGATAAACTCAATCTCCTGTCTTTCTACTGTGGGGATTTCTGATTGATATTTAGAATGATTGTTCCGGATTCTCAATCATCAAAGAAAGACTGAGTTAAATTCATTATACCCTATGTGTGCTAAGTCGCTTTAGTCGTGTCCAACCCTTCATGACCCTATGGACTATAGCCCGCCAGGCTCCTCTGTCCATGGGATTTCTCCAGGCAAGAATACTGGAGTGGGGCCATGCTCTCCTCCAGGGGTTCTTCCCTACCCAGGGATCCAACCTGTATCCCTTGCATTGCAGGTGGATTCTTTCCCACCGAGCCCTGGGGAAGCCCTCTGTATGCACCACTTATTCCCAATTAACCAAAACCCTAAAATAACCGGAACGTGTTTGCCCCGTGCACTCTAGTTGATCTCAGAATCTGGTGGTGGAATTGACTTGGGTTCCTGGCAGAGCCCTGAGTCAGCCCTCTCTCCAGGTGTCTGCCAGAGTCTGGTTTCAGTCTTGAGGGTAGAAGTTAGAACTCTGGCATATTAAAAAAAAAAAAAAANCAGGCAGGAATACTGGAGTGGGCTGCCATGCCTTCCTCCAAGGGATGTTTCTGACCCAGGGATCAAACCAGCGGCATTTATGTTAAGTGCTGCTAAAATGCCCTGAAAGCTCTCCTTGGAGGATTAATAGACACAATGACTGTCTCCACTGGTACTTAGAAAACTGGAGGCATCAGCAGCAGAAATGACATTCTGAAGTGTGCATTTCAGGTTCTGTAAGACTTGCCCCCAGAGGAACTCAGAGCATCATTTTCTGTGCAGCCTTTTCAAGGAGGGCAGCCTGGAAGTTGAGGAGGACGTCCACGCACATAAAGGAAGTTCCCACTTGGCAGCAGACAGTCCAACAGGCCCCTGATGCTCCACCTCTCGCTTTCTGTCCCCTCTTCCACCCTGCTTGGGCCCAAAGGACCTCCAGCCAGGGGCCCACCGTCTATCACAACAGCCAAGGCCAGCCCATTCCCTGGTTTTTGTACACAAATCTTACTGCAAGAGAGCCCATTCTTTCCGATGCCGTCTACAGCTACAGTGGTAGGGCTGAACAACTGCGACAAAGATCATGTGGCCTGAGAAGGCTCAAAGCTTTGCTATTAGACCCTTCAAAGTTTGCAGACACCCACTCTAGGCACCTGTTCTCTGCCCTCTCGGCCAGTCCTGCCAGGACTGTGGGCACAGCTGCTGTCTTGCCAAAGGGAAAGGGGGTCTCCTTTCTCCTCCGCAGACACCTACCACCTGGGAAAATCTGTTTGAATCTTTGCAATGGGCCTGTTTCTCCTCAGGGAGCTAATACAGCTGGCAAGGGCACATCCACTGGTGTCAGATTCCCTCTCCTCAGATTCCAGCTCTGCCACTCATTCACTGTGTGACTGTGAGAAGTGTATTAACATCTCCAACCTCGCCTTTGAGAGCTCTACAATGCAGACACTAATGCCACCCAACTTGCAGGGTTGTCGTAAGGATTAAATGAGACAGTGCCTGCAAAGGACTTTGCACAGCTTCTTACATGTAGAAACTGTTTAATAAATGTTCATTATTATTTTAACTATTATAATTCAAGGGACCAAATAGAGGAAATTAGACACATAAAAACCTGAATTTGACAATGTCTCTCCATGCAAGAGTCTTCTCCATCACCACAGTTCAAAAGTACTGGACAGCCAGGAGATCAAGCCTATCAATCCTAAATGAAATCAACCATGGATATTCATAGAAAGGACTGATGCTGAAACTCCAATACTTTGTCACCTGATGCAAAGGACCGACTCATTTCAAAAGACCCTGATGCTGGGAAAGATTGAAGGCAGAAGGAGAAGGGGGTGACAGGATGAGATGGTTGGATGGCATCACTGACTTAACATGAGTCTGAGCAAACTCTGGGAGATAGTGAAGGACGGGGATGCCTGGTATGCTGCAGTCCATGGGGTCGCAAAGAGTTGGACACAACTTAGCAAATGAACAACAACTACAGTGCAAAGCATCTCAAGCTATTTTCAACTAACAAATATGAATGAAGCAAGTTAGGGCAAGGTGTGGAGGACCCAGAATACTCTGTCTTCTTCCACACCCTTTGTTCTTCTCATTCTTGTATTCCCAGCATCTCTGCTATCGATATCTCCTTCACCCTACACATCCTTTTCTCTCTCAAGAACCTGATTGGCAGACCCCTTGCCTTGAAGGAACCATGCAGTATTCTCTTGGTGAAAAAGCACAGATCCCACAAACCTTCAACTTCCTTCATTTCAGGTCTGGCCAAAGGATATGGAGCTCACACCCAAGAGGATGCATTTCCAAGTGCCTATTTCTGAAATATGAATAAGTACCTTGTCTATTTGATTCATAGCTGCCTTCCCCCACACTTACAGATATGGTACAGTGATCAGTCATCCAAACCAACTTCTCTCCCCTGGTTGCATGCTTTCTGAGCTCCCAGAACTCAAACCCAGACTGTGTTTGACTTTCATAAGACGGGTTCCAATTTTCGTAACTGAGTAAATTGTGGAGCCATGTTGCCAGTAAAAGTTGCTAGTTGTGGAGTAAATGTGGGTCTCTCTGTTAGCCATTACCTTCAACATGTCAGCAGCAAGGGCAAATTTTCAATTATACCTCAAACCCATGCAGACCTTCTGTCCCTCACCTGTTGCCTTGGAGAAGTAGATGCTCAGGGAGGAAGTTGGATCCAGAGTCTGGATTCAGTGGGAGTGTGGCGGGGAGCTCTCAATTACCAAAAGTGAGGATGGGACTTTTGGACTCAACTCACTAGTGGTAACAAACCTCCCTGCCAATGAAGGAGATGTAAGAGATGCACATTCGATCCCTGGGTTGGGAAAATCCCCTGGGGGAGGCCATGGCAACCCACTCCAGTGTCCTTGCCTGGAGAATCCCATGGACTGCAGCCAACCAGGCTCCTCTGTCCGTGGGATGCAAAGAGGTGGACACGACTGAGTGACTTAGCATGCACTGGTCCTTTTAATGCCATGTTATCAGAACTGTTTTGACACAAGGACATTGAACTCTGCCTCTAAAATAACTTTTGTTCCTTTCAAAAAAAAAAAAGTTCAAACAGTGCAACTTCACTAATCCCTGAGCCATAATCCATCTCTGACCTTCCCCCTGGAGGGGGATTAGCGATGCACAATGGCTCAGGATGGGGTGAGATGCAAGTTTGAGTTAAGTGACAAGAAAGGGCTAAAGGGAAGGATGGATAAGAAGAGGACCAGGATAAAAGTCAGGTCAATGACAGGGAGGTTGTGTGTAATACATCACAGGGCGTGCATGCACACGTGCTTGCACACCTAGTCGTATACAACTCTACACGATTCCGTGGACTGTAGCCTGCCAGACTCCTATGTCCATGGGATTCTCCAGGCAAGAATACTGGAGTGGGTTGCCATGCCCTCCTCCAGATCTTCCAGACCCAGAGATCAAACCTGAGTCTCTTGCATCTCCTATTGGCAGGCGGGCTCTTTACCTGTTGAGACACCAGGGAAGCCTGCACATATTACTTGGCATTAAAAAGCAGAGATACAGTCATGGCTAATGTCCCCATCCAAAGAGCTGTACCACTGTTACCTTGGCTGAATGTCCTGGAGTGCCCATCATCTACCTTTATGGATAAGCAGCCATTACCAAGGGCATGATTAGATCTGAAGCTTGCCACTCAAGACTCAAGAATTTGAGCAAACTCCCATGTCAATCCCCTTCTCAGATTTTCCGTTTAATCAAATTCAGTGTCATAGCAAATACTGAATACTCTCCACATTTTGCTGCCATGAGAAAGATCCCTGGGGACCCTCATTACCCTCTTAACTGCACCAATTTCTTCTGCTGAAAGTTGACCCATTTTTCAATGAAAATGCAATGTTCTAGATGAACAATGTGAAGATAAAAATACTTGTAGAACAAGTTTGTATGTAATGAATGCCATGGTAAGGAATTTTGGAGAAGAGACTCCTCCTGACTGGATATTCAGGGAAGACACAATGCTTGCTATCTAAAAGGAAACTTCGTCTCATGATTTTTCCAAACCCTTCTGTTGATGTCCAAGGGGAAAGCTCAGTTTCCGCCACACCTGGTCCTATGGATGTACAATAGATGGATATTTCTACATCCTCTGTGGATAATTCTAGAATTTTTTAAACATATGTTTTAGAAACAAAACCCCCAAGTGCTATGAATGAAACATAGCAGTCATCATTTTTCCATACTTCCCCTCTTTGCAGCCCAGAGGCTGAAATCACCTGTTGTCTCAGAAATAATCCTGGAAGGAAGAAGGGAAAAGTGCAGTTGCCACCTCCTCCAGGCTTTCTATTATCTGAGCCTGATGCTCACTCAAGACCAGAAATCGCACATGCAGCAACCTCATTCGCAATCCATAATAGATAAAGTTCCAGAGCCCAAGTCAAGCAAAGGAGCTTCACTATGCACCTTTTGGCCAAGATGCAGACCTGGAATTCAGTCTGAGCAGCTATAATATCAAATAATAAACTGCAAATGCAAATAGCAAACAATGTGCCCATATCACAGCTCAAAGTGTGTCAGAGTTGGCATCCTGTGGGACATCGCCGGGTGAGGGCTTCCGGCGTCGGGGCTTGCCTGGCGCCCACATCCCGTTACTCTGGCAGCTCCCCATCTTCCCCATTAGCTCAAACCACACAGAGAAACGAGAGCAGGATGGACGAGACACCTTCCTTTTTTTCCAAGGGTTCTGGAGCCCATCCAGGAAACAAGCAGAGCAGGATGATGAAAAGCCTAGGCAAATGTTCCCAGCTTCTTCACTGTGTCCTCAGCTGGGGAAATTATAAAAACCAGAGTCACTTGAACTGCTGATTATAGTTTATAAGCACTTTTCAATCCTGGCACAAAGGGCTGAGGAAAGTTTTATTGCCCCCACCCCCACTTTTACAGATCTAGAAATGAAAGCTCAGAGAGGTTGAGGGGCTTGCCTAAGGGTATACAGCTGGTAAGTGCCAGGAATGGGGCAGAAGCCAGTTCTTCCTGTCTCTCGCACCTGTGTTCTGTGGAGCCTCCCCTTCACCCAGGCCCTCGTGAGTCAACCTCGTGATTTTCTGTATCAACTCATACGGTAAAAGTCAGGCACTTGGAAAATGTCTGGGTAGAAATCTGATTCTCAGCCTTTCAGGGCAGAGATAAATCTGTGTTGAAACTGGGGTAGGGAAAAAAGCACTTAGCCCTTTCCTAGTTGTAGAGGGAAAGGTAACAGGTAGAGCACTGATATCTCTTTTATATGCATTTATTTGGCTGTGCTAGGTCTATCACTGCAACATGCAGGATCTAGTTCCCTGACTAGGGATCAAACCTTGGTTCCCCGCATTGGGAGCCTGGAGTCTTAGCCACTGAACTACCAAGGCAGTCCCTGGAAAACCAACATTTCTTAATGATCTAGTTGAGGAGGCAGAAGTCCCCATCATATCATGGGGACATGGTCACCCCTGTGCTTTGTCTTTCTGGCCATCTGGTCTCTCTTTCTCCTTCCCTTGGCAATGTTCTGGGTGCTTCTGAAAGACTTGGAGAACTCACATTCTGATCTCACATTCTACTCAGACATAAGCGCTGTTTTCTGCAGAGGCTTGAGAAGTGGTACAAACCCTTCGGTCTCTTACTTTTGTGCACAAGGAGGACTGGCTTGAACCCCTAAGACCTCTGAGACCCTCCATCAAAAACACAAACCAGCTAAGCCCTTTTCAGAAACTGTTCAGGGTCTAGTCCATGGGGATGGGAAAGAGGAGGGGCAGGAAACTCATCAGGAAACATTATTCCATGGAATATCTGTTCTGGATTCTCACTCTCCTTTTTTTTTTTTTTTTTTAATATGCCAGAGTTCTAACTTCTACCCTCAAGACTGAAACCAGACTCTGGCAGACACCTGGAGAGAGGGCTGACTCAGGGCTCTGCCAGGAACCCAAGTCNGTATGGAAAAATGATGACTGCTATGTTTCATTCATAGCACTTGGGGGTTTTGTTTCTAAAACATATGTTTAAAAAATTCTAGAATTATCCACAGAGGATGTAGAAATATCCATCTATTGTACATCCATAGGACCAGGTGTGGCGGAAACTGAGCTTTCCCCTTGGACATCAACAGAAGGGTTTGGAAAAATCATGAGACGAAGTTTCCTTTTAGATAGCAAGCATTGTGTCTTCCCTGAATATCCAGTCAGGAGGAGTCTCTTCTCCAAAACTCCTTACCATGGCATTCATTACATACAAACTTGTTCTACAAGTATTTTTATCTTCCCATTGTTCATCTAGAACATTGCATTTTCATTGAAAAATGGGTCAACTTTCAGCAGAAGAAATTGGTGCAGTTAAGAGGGTAATGAGGGTCCCCAGGGATCTTTCTCATGGCAGCAAAATGTGGAGAGTATTCAGTATTTGCTATGACACTGAATTTGATTAAACGGAAAATCTGAGAAGGGGATTGACATGGGAGTTTGCTCAAATGCTTGAGTCTTGAGTGGCAAGCTTCAGATCTAATCATGCCCTTGGTAATGGCTGCTTATCCATAAAGGTAGATGATGGGCACTCCAGGACATTCAGCCAAGGTAACAGTGGTACAGCTCTTTGGATGGGGACATTAGCCATGACTGTATCTCTGCTTTTTAATGCCAAGTAATATGTGCAGGCTTCCCTGGTGTCTCAACAGGTAAAGAGCCCGCCTGCCAATAGGAGATGCAAGAGACTCAGGTTTGATCTCTGGGTCTGGAAGATCTGGAGGAGGGCATGGCAACCCACTCCAGTATTCTTGCCTGGAGAATCCCATGGACATAGGAGTCTGGCAGGCTACAGTCCACGGAATCGTGTAGAGTTGTATACGACTAGGTGTGCAAGCACGTGTGCATGCACGCCCTGTGATGTATTACACACAACCTCCCTGTCATTGACCTGACTTTTATCCTGGTCCTCTTCTTATCCATCCTTCCCTNACAGTCCACGGGATCGTGTAGAGTTGTATACGACTAGGTGTGCAAGCACGTGTGCATGCACGCCCTGTGATGTATTACACACAACCTCCCTGTCATTGACCTGACTTTTATCCTGGTCCTCTTCTTATCCATCCTTCCCTTTAGCCCTTTCTTGTCACTTAACTCAAACTTGCATCTCACCCCATCCTGAGCCATTGTGCATCGCTAATCCCCCTCCAGGGGGAAGGTCAGAGATGGATATGGCTCAGGGATTAGTGAAGTTGCACTGTTTGAACTTTTTTTTTTTTTGAAAGGAACAAAAGTTATTTTAGAGGCAGAGTTCAATGTCCTTGTGTCAAAACAGTTCTGATAACATGGCATTAAAAGGACCAGTGCATGCTAAGTCACTCAGTCGTGTCCACCTCTTTGCATCCCATGGACAGAGGAGCCTGGTTGGCTGCAGTCCATGGGATTCTCCAGGCAAGGACACTGGAGTGGGTTGCCATGGCCTCCCCCAGGGGATTTTCCCAACCCAGGGATCGAATGTGCATCTCTTACATCTCCTTCATTGGCAGGGAGGTTTGTTACCACTAGTGAGTTGAGTCCAAAAGTCCCATCCTCACTTTTGGTAATTGAGAGCTCCCCGCCACACTCCCACTGAATCCAGACTCTGGATCCAACTTCCTCCCTGAGCATCTACTTCTCCAAGGCAACAGGTGAGGGACAGAAGGTCTGCATGGGTTTGAGGTATAATTGAAAATTTGCCCTTGCTGCTGACATGTTGAAGGTAATGGCTAACAGAGAGACCCACATTTACTCCACAACTAGCAACTTTTACTGGCAACATGGCTCCACAATTTACTCAGTTACGAAAATTGGAACCCGTCTTATGAAAGTCAAACACAGTCTGGGTTTGAGTTCTGGGAGCTCAGAAAGCATGCAACCAGGGGAGAGAAGTTGGTTTGGATGACTGATCACTGTACCATATCTGTAAGTGTGGGGGAAGGCAGCTATGAATCAAATAGACAAGGTACTTATTCATATTTCAGAAATAGGCACTTGGAAATGCATCCTCTTGGGTGTGAGCTCCATATCCTTTGGCCAGACCTGAAATGAAGGAAGTTGAAGGTTTGTGGGATCTGTGCTTTTTCACCAAGAGAATACTGCATGGTTCCTTCAAGGCAAGGGGTCTGCCAATCAGGTTCTTGAGAGAGAAAAGGATGTGTAGGGTGAAGGAGATATCGATAGCAGAGATGCTGGGAATACAAGAATGAGAAGAACAAAGGGTGTGGAAGAAGACAGAGTATTCTGGGTCCTCCACACCTTGCCCTAACTTGCTTCATTCTTATTTGTTAGTTGAAAATAGCTTGAGATGCTTTGCACTGTAGTTGTTGTTCATTTGCTAAGTTGTGTCCAACTCTTTGCGACCCCATGGACTGCAGCATACCAGGCATCCCCGTCCTTCACTATCTCCCAGAGTTTGCTCAGACTCATGTTAAGTCAGTGATGCCATCCAACCATCTCATCCTGTCACCCCCTTCTCCTTCTGCCTTCAATCTTTCCCAGCATCAGGGTCTTTTGAAATGAGTCGGTCCTTTGCATCAGGTGACAAAGTATTGGAGCTTCAGCATCAGTCCTTTCTATGAATATCCATGGTTGATTTCATTTAGGATTGATAGGCTTGATCTCCTGGCTGTCCAGTACTTTTGAACTGTGGTGATGGAGAAGACTCTTGCATGGAGAGACATTGTCAAATTCAGGTTTTTATGTGTCTAATTTCCTCTATTTGGTCCCTTGAATTATAATAGTTAAAATAATAATGAACATTTATTAAACAGTTTCTACATGTAAGAAGCTGTGCAAAGTCCTTTGCAGGCACTGTCTCATTTAATCCTTACGACAACCCTGCAAGTTGGGTGGCATTAGTGTCTGCATTGTAGAGCTCTCAAAGGCGAGGTTGGAGATGTTAATACACTTCTCACAGTCACACAGTGAATGAGTGGCAGAGCTGGAATCTGAGGAGAGGGAATCTGACACCAGTGGATGTGCCCTTGCCAGCTGTATTAGCTCCCTGAGGAGAAACAGGCCCATTGCAAAGATTCAAACAGATTTTCCCAGGTGGTAGGTGTCTGCGGAGGAGAAAGGAGACCCCCTTTCCCTTTGGCAAGACAGCAGCTGTGCCCACAGTCCTGGCAGGACTGGCCGAGAGGGCAGAGAACAGGTGCCTAGAGTGGGTGTCTGCAAACTTTGAAGGGTCTAATAGCAAAGCTTTGAGCCTTCTCAGGCCACATGATCTTTGTCGCAGTTGTTCAGCCCTGCCACTGTAGCTGTAGACGGCATCGGA
The DNA here is from genome assembly GCA_006410875.1 of Neotragus pygmaeus. Lineage (NCBI taxonomy): Eukaryota > Metazoa > Chordata > Mammalia > Artiodactyla > Bovidae > Neotragus > Neotragus pygmaeus. The sequence goes on from SJYV01053313.1 coordinate 882,534, forward strand.
AAGAATGGGCTCTCTTGCAGTAAGATTTGTGTACAAAAACCAGGGAATGGGCTGGCCTTGGCTGTTGTGATAGACGGTGGGCCCCTGGCTGGAGGTCCTTTGGGCCCAAGCAGGGTGGAAGAGGGGACAGAAAGTGAGAGGTGGAGCATCAGGGGCCTGTTGGACTGTCTGCTGCCAAGTGGGAACTTCCTTTATGTGCGTGGACGTCCTCCTCAACTTCCAGGCTGCCCTCCTTGAAAAGGCTGCACAGAAAATGATGCTCTGAGTTCCTCTGGGGGCAAGTCTTACAGAACCTGAAATGCACACTTCAGAATGTCATTTCTGCTGCTGATGCCTCCAGTTTTCTAAGTACCAGTGGAGACAGTCATTGTGTCTATTAATCCTCCAAGGAGAGCTTTCAGGGCATTTTAGCAGCACTTAACATAAATGCCGCTGGTTTGATCCCTGGGTCAGAAACATCCCTTGGAGGAAGGCATGGCAGCCCACTCCAGTATTCCTGCCTGGAGAATCCCTTGGACAGAAGAGCCTCGTGGGCTACAGTCCATGGAGTCAAACAGTGTTGGACATGACTGAAGCTGACTTAGCACATTGCACCAGTGTAATAGGTAATTGTCTTGCAGATATTGTTTGCATTCAACAGCACGTCCAGCACAAGACGTGTTCAGTTAAGCACTTCTTAGACTGGTTTCTACAGAACACCAGTGTTCCCTGGGATGCCAATGAGTGTTCCACTCACAAAAGTTCTTGTTGACAGATGGATTGGAGATGTTGGGGTAAATAAACTTATTAGAATTGCTTGCTGGAAGATAATCAATCTTTTGAAAGCTTTTCAAACACTTATGTCCTACAGCTCTCAGTTTAAATGCCTTTTACTTGGAGAGGAATACTCTGACACCCCAGTGTTCTGGGCTCTGAGTCCCATCTCCTTAGTTTGACTTTGCATAGAACTTGCCACTTCCTGATGCTTGTCTGTGCCTTCTCTCCCTTCTTCCACCAGAGCAGAGATATCATCTGTCTTGTTTACCTTTATCGCTACTACCTAAAGCACTCTCCAGAACATAGTAGGCATTCAGTAAACCTTTATTGATTGAATAATAAGATGAATGTGCGTGGTAAATTATCAAGTTGGGGATATAATATATAGCGTTTCTATATCATCTTCAGTTCAGTTCAGTTGCTCAGTCATGTCCGACTCTTTGTGACCCTATGAATTGCAGCACGCCAGGCCTCCCTGTCCATCACCAACTTCCGGAGTCCACCTGAACCCATGTGCATTGAGTCGGTGATGCCATCCAACCATCTCATCCTCTGTCGTTCCCTTCTCCTCCTGCCCTCAATCTTTCCCAGCATCAGGGTCTTTACAAATGAGTCAGTTCTTCACATCAGGTGGCCAAAGTATTGGAGTTTCAGCTTTAACATCAGTCCTTCCAATGAACACCCAGGACTGACCTCCTTTAGGATGGACTGGTTGGATCTCCTTGCAGTCCAAGGGACTCTCAAGAGTATTCTCCAACACCACAGTTCAAAAATCATCTTAAAGATGGGATTTAAAAAAACTTTTATTTTGTATTAGAGTATAGGCAATTAACAATATTATGAGTTTCAGATGGACAGCAAGGGGACTCTGCTGTATATATACATGTATCCATTCTCGCCCAAACTCCCCTGCCATTTTCAGGCTGCCACATAACATTGAGCAGAGTTCCATGTGCTATGCAATAGGTCCTTGCTGGTTATCCATTTTAAACATAACAATGTGTATGTATTGACCTCAAATGCCCTGACTTTCCCTTCCCCCAGAGATACAATAATTTTTTTAATAGCAAATGCCCACCAGTATTCCATCCCACAGAACATTAGATATTTCTTTCTTTCTTTCTGGCTGAACCATCTGGCATGTGAAATCTTAGTTCCCTGACCACGGGTCAAACCTGAATCTTCCTGCAATGAGGGAGACCCAGGTTTGATCCCTGGGTTGGGAAGATCCCCTGGAGAAGGGAACGGCAACCCTCTCCAGTATTCTCACCTGGAGAATTCCATGGACAGAGGAGCCATGAGGTCTTACAGTCAGACATGACTGAACAACTAACATTTTCACTTTTCTTTCAGTTTCCCTGTGGTGAAAGCCCAGTCTTAACCACTGGACCACCAGGGAAGTTCCTCACAGGACATTAAGAACCCATGGAACACGTTTGGGAAACAGTGGTTGTAGACCCAGGCCATGATATATCACTGCTTTGAGGTCTTTGAGGGTTGAATTTCTCCAAATCTGGAAACTGACTTCTGGCATGTTGAAACATTTCTAACCCAAGTTGATATGAAGTTAGTACTGTTGGAGACCTAGGTCATTCCTCTACTTGGTGAGTTCTACTAGTTGATGACTATCCAACCTGTCTGTAAGCCTTGAGTGGACATGACTTCTAATCCATACTTGGTTGGGAAGGAAAATATCAGTGACAGATGTGGAGGTTTAGAAAAAAGGTTCTTCCTAGAAGCTCATGAGAGCCATTCTGCTTCTGATCAGGAGGCCAAATGGTGATAAGTATGGCATTAGGTTTCAGATGAAAGGCAGGGTCAGATTTCAGAGTCAGGCTATCTGATGAAACTTTCCCTAGGGCACTTGAAGAGAGAGCAGCTTCTTCAATAAATGGTCAGTAATGAATTCTCCCTTTAACCTTAAAAAACCCCGAAACCAATGTGTGTTAACATCTCGGTCTTCGGATCCCACCCATCAGTACAGCCCAATGCCCTACATGTCTAGCCCATAAGCACCCTTATCCTACCTCTCTTAAAACTCAATCCCAAAACCCCATGACAATGCAGTTTTTTTTTACATATCACAATAGGTAGATTAAGAAGAAGCTATAAGAAAATCCTGTTTTCTCCTTTACTTTCATTATTAAATCATAAAATATATATTACATGTCCTAAATGAAAAGAAATTCCCCAAATGATAGCTAAAATTTTAGAAGGAAGAGGCTAAAATGATATTTGGAAAGGTATTATTTGAAAATGGACATTAAAATTTAAGAAGTGTTTTTGCCATGAACTGCTCACACTTGTTGAACACTCACTATGTGCCAGTCTAAGCATCTGACATGTGTTATCTCATGTAGTCGTCACAGTGATCCTATGTGGTAGGTCCGACTATTATCTCCATTTATAGACGAGGAACCCAAGGTGCTCAAGATCACACAGCCTTTAAGCAGAGGGTCAGGATGTGAACTCAGGCACAGTCTGACTTTAGTTTGCTTACTGATCAATTGCTATTATGCATCAGGCTACAGAGATTCTTTTCCTCTTACCTGCCCTTTTCACCACTAAATGTTTTTTTCCTTATTAAAGAAAGTAATAAAAGCTCATGATCATAAAATTTTAACTAAAATACAGATATAAACTTAAGGGAGTAAGAATCATCCCCTCAAATCCTGCTCTCTAAGACAATCACACAAGGGTCTGCTGTGTATTCTTTTCGTGTTTGCATACACATAGCGGTATGTGTATTTGTATAACTATGTCTATGGGTGTGGATCATTTTAGCACACTATTATTCAATTTGCTTTTCCTACATATCAGCATAACTGGACATCTTTCAAGTCAGCAGGTATGACCCAACTCAGTCTTTTGTGATAGTTGCATAGAACTTTATTAGATGGATGTACTATAGCTTAAATAGAAGTACATTTTCTTCTAGTGTTTCACTTAAATTTGATTTGCTTTCTGTTTTGTTTTTGATGTTGTGTTGCATTTTAATCATCAACTTTATCAAAATGTTCAAACTTTCCTTTCATGAAATTTTTTGGCCATGAAACATTTCCCCCAGGATCTGTTATACTTAGTGATATTTGAATTTAACGCCATGCCATTCTCTTTCTTGTAGGTCTCGTTGCTTTCACAGGGCTTCTCTGCTATACCACACTTCACCAGGATGTGGCAACAGTAAACAAATTTATATCCTTAAAAATTTCTTTTACTGGAAGATGCCAGTTCTGTAACATCTGATAGAGCTCTGCTTGATAATATTTGAAAATTTTACATTTGACATANACAGTGTTGGACATGACTGAAGCTGACTTAGCACATTGCACCAGTGTAATAGGTAATTGTCTTGCAGATATTGTTTGCATTCAACAGCACGTCCAGCACAAGACGTGTTCAGTTAAGCACTTCTTAGACTGGTTTCTACAGAACACCAGTGTTCCCTGGGATGCCAATGAGTGTTCCACTCACAAAAGTTCTTGTTGACAGATGGATTGGAGATGTTGGGGTAAATAAACTTATTAGAATTGCTTGCTGGAAGATAATCAATCTTTTGAAAGCTTTTCAAACACTTATGTCCTACAGCTCTCAGTTTAAATGCCTTTTACTTGGAGAGGAATACTCTGACACCCCAGTGTTCTGGGCTCTGAGTCCCATCTCCCTAGTTTGACTTTGCATAGAACTTGCCACTTCCTGATGCTTGTCTGTGCCTTCTCTCCCTTCTTCCACCAGAGCAGAGATATCATCTGTCTTGTTTACCTTTATCGCTACTACCTAAAGCACTCTCCAGAACATAGTAGGCATTCAGTAAACCTTTATTGATTGAATAATAAGATGAATGTGCGTGGTAAATTATCAAGTTGGGGATATAATATATAGCGTTTCTATATCATCTTCAGTTCAGTTCAGTTGCTCAGTCATGTCCGACTCTTTGCGACCCTATGAATTGCAGCACGCCAGGCCTCCCTGTCCATCACCAACTTCCGGAGTCCACCTGAACCCATGTGCATTGAGTCGGTGATGCCATCCAACCATCTCATCCTCTGTCGTTCCCTTCTCCTCCTGCCCTCAATCTTTCCCAGCATCAGGGTCTTTACAAATGAGTCAGTTCTTCATATCAGGTGGCCAAAGTATTGGAGTTTCAGCTTTAACATCAGTCCTTCCAATGAACACCCAGGACTGACCTCCTTTAGGATGGACTGGTTGGATCTCCTTGCAGTCCAAGGGACTCTCAAGAGTATTCTCCAACACCACAGTTCAAAAATCATCTTAAAGATGGGATTTAAAAAAACTTTTATTTTGTATTAGAGTATAGGCAATTAACAATATTATGAGTTTCAGATGGACAGCAAGGGGACTCTGCTGTATATATACATGTATCCATTCTCGCCCAAACTCCCCTGCCATTTTCAGGCTGCCACATAACATTGAGCAGAGTTCCATGTGCTGTGCAATAGGTCCTTGCTGGTTATCCATTTTAAACATAACAATGTGTATGTATTGACCTCAAATGCCCTGATTTTCCCTTCCCCCAGAGATACAATAATTTTTTTAATAGCAAATGCCCACCAGTATTCCATCCCACAGAACATTAGATATTTCTTTCTTTCTTTCTGGCTGAACCATCTGGCATGTGAAATCTTAGTTCCCTGACCACGGGTCAAACCTGAATCTTCCTGCAATGAGGGAGACCCAGGTTTGATCCCTGGGTTGGGAAGATCCCCTGGAGAAGGGAACGGCAACCCTCTCCAGTATTCTCACCTGGAGAATTCCATGGACAGAGGAGCCATGAGGTCTTACAGTCAGACATGACTGAACAACTAACATTTTCACTTTTCTTTCAGTTTCCCTGTGGTGAAAGCCCAGTCTTAACCACTGGGCCACCAGGGAAGTTCCTCATAGGACATTAAGAACCCATGGAACACGTTTGGGAAACAGTGGTTGTAGACCCAGGCCATGATATATCACTGCTTTGAGGTCTTTGAGGGTTGAATTTCTCCAAATCTGGAAACTGACTTCTGGCATGTTGAAACATTTCTAACCCAAGTTGATATGAAGTTAGTACTGTTGGAGACCTAGGTCATTCCTCTACTTGGTGAGTTCTACTAGCTGATGACTATCCAACCTGTCTGTAAGCCTTGAGTGGACATGACTTCTAATCCATACTTGGTTGGGAAGGAGAATATCAGTGACAGATGTGGAGGTTTAGAGAAAAGGTTCTTCCTAGAAGCTCATGAGAGCCATTCTGCTTCTGATCAGGAGGCCAAATGGTGATAAGTATGGCATTAGGTTTCAGATGAAAGGCAGGGTCAGATTTCAGAGTCAGGCTATCTGATGAAACTTTCCCTAGGGCACTTGAAGAGAGAGCAGCTTCTTCAATAAATGGTCAGTAATGAATTCTCCCTTTAACCTTAAAAAACCCCGAAACCAATGTGTGTTAACATCTCGGTCTTCGGATCCCACCCATCAGTACAGCCCAATGCCCTACATGTCTAGCCCATAAGCACCCTTATCCTACCTCTCTTAAAACTCAATCCCAAAACCCCATGACAATGCAGTTTTTTTTTACATATCACAATAGGTAGATTAAGAAGAAGCTATAAGAAAATCCTGTTTTCTCCTTTACTTTCATTATTAAATCATAAAATATATATTACATGTCCTAAATGAAAAGAAATTCCCCAAATGATAGCTAAAATTTTAGAAGGAAGAGGCTAAAATGATATTTGGAAAGGTATTATTTGAAAATGGACATTAAAATTTAAGAAGTGTTTTTGCCATGAACTGCTCACACTTGTTGAACACTCACTATGTGCCAGTCTAAGCATCTGACATGTGTTATCTCATGTAGTCGTCACAGTGATCCTATGTGGTAGGTCCGACTATTATCTCCATTTATAGACGAGGAACCCAAGGTGCTCAAGATCACACAGCCTTTAAGCAGAGGGTCAGGATGTGAACTCAGGCACAGTCTGACTTTAGTTTGCTTACTGATCAATTGCTATTATGCATCAGGCTACAGAGATTCTTTTCCTCTTACCTGCCCTTTTCACCACTAAATGTTTTTTTCCTTATTAAAGAAAGTAATAAAAGCTCATGATCATAAAATTTTAACTAAAATACAGATATAAACTTAAGGGAGTAAGAATCATCCCCTCAAATCCTGCTCTCTAAGACAATCACACAAGGGTCTGCTGTGTATTCTTTTCGTGTTTGCATACACATAGCGATATGTGTATTTGTATAACTATGTCTATGGGTGTGGATCATTTTAGCACACTATTATTCAATTTGCTTTTCCTACATATCAGCATAACTGGACATCTTTCAAGTCAGCAGGTATGACCCAACTCAGTCTTTTGTGATAGTTGCATAGAACTTTATTAGATGGATGTACTATAGCTTAAATAGAAGTACATTTTCTTCTAGTGTTTCACTTAAATTTGATTTGCTTTCTGTTTTGTTTTTGATGTTGTGTTGCATTTTAATCATCAACTTTATCAAAATGTTCAAACTTTCCTTTCATGAAATTTTTTGGCCATGAAACATTTCCCCCAGGATCTGTTATACTTAGTGATATTTGAATTTAACGCCATGCCATTCTCTTTCTTGTAGGTCTCGTTGCTTTCACAGGGCTTCTCTGCCATACCACACTTCACCAGGATGTGGCAACAGTAAACAAATTTATATCCTTAAAAATTTCTTTTACTGGAAGATGCCAGTTCTGTAACATCTGATAGAGCTCTGCTTGATAATATTTGAAAATTTTACATTTGACATAAATGTTTATTTAAGATAAACATGTGTAGGTTCCTTGGCTGGACTTCAGGTGGCCAGAGTTGATTTTGGACCCAGCCACTGTCTTTATGTTTGCCTAGAATCCCTGGGCCAGCATTCTCTGTTTTGTTTTCAGACTTAAGTGCTAGGAGAGGTGCCCAGAAAATATCATCTGTTTCCTTGGTATTTTATGGCTCTCTTGTTAATGGTTCATTCATGTATTAAATGCTTCCCTTGTGCCAGAGGCTGCGCTAGGTAGTGGGTGGCAAGATTCAAGAATCTTATTAGTCAGACACTTTCCTACTGAAATTCTTCCAAATGTTAATGACTAATGTCAGGAATAAAGAGATCCGGAATACTGCAGTCACACCTGCCCTCCTTTCCTCCACGGACCATTTTATTCTGTGGTGACTGGCTGAGAACAGAGTATTATCATTACCCTGAGTCCCTGGGGGAAGATCTGAAGGTTCAGCAGCTGTAACATGTTTAGCTACGCCTGTGTACTAACGTTAATTCGTATGTGGTCATCTTTTTTAAAAAAACTGTGGGGTCACAATTCTAAACCTTTTCATTCCTTTTTTTATCTCTCCCAGTGAGTAGGGTGTCACAGGTGCCCCCCTTTGTTTTGGCTGCTCCCCACAGAACCTAGGATCTTGGTCCCCTGGCCAGGGGTTGAATCCGTGCTTCCTGTGGTGGAGTCTCAGTCTCTGGACTGCCAGGGGAGTTCCAGTTTCCTTTTTGGTGCCGTGAAAGCTACAGGACACTTTCTCCAGCTAAATGCACACACCAATCTTTGTGAACAATTTCAGTGTAATAAGCTACACCATGAAGTTTCACTGTCTCAGGGTATCTACTTGGTTGTTGTTGTTGTTTTTTTTTTTTTGCATGAATGGAGGAATAGTTTTTAAGGCTGGAATAGTAGAAGTCCGTTCTTGTCACATAAAGCAAACCCCACATATCTGTCCAGTTGTAACTGATCTTTTATGCCTCTAACCTGGGCACAATAAATTCTTTTTCTGTGAACTAATAAATTACCATACTTTGTAAGCCACGTATTATATCTGCTTACTGTATGAAATAATGTGTGCATTGATTTGGGGGCAGGGAAAAAGACTCTAATGTATGTTCTCTAGACTTTGAATCAGATTAAGTTTTGCCTACCAAGTTTCTATACAGAAGAGATGAATGTGCTCTTTGTTTATCCTCTTTGGACTTGACTGAATTTATTTTATTTTATTTATTTTTAATTGGAAGATAATTGCTTTGCAATGTTGTGTTAGCTCCTGCTGTAGAGCAACATGAACCAGCTATAAGCATGCATATATCCCCTTCCCTCTTGAATCTTCCTCCTCTCCCAGCCCCATCTCACCCCTCTAGTTGTCACAAAGCACTGGGCTGGGCTGAACTCCCTGTGTTACATATCAGCTTGCCACTGGCTATCTGCTTTACACGTGGTGATGCATATGTTCCAATGCTACTCTCTCAATTCATCCCACACTCTCCTTCCCCTGCTGTGTTTACAAGTCTATTCTCTATCTCTGTGTCTTTCTTTATTCCTGCCCTGCAAAAAGGTTCATCAGTACCATTTTCTAGAGTCCATATATATGCACTAATATATGACATTTGTGTTTATCTTTCTGACTTACTTCACTTTGTGTAACAGTCTCTAGGTTCATCTACCTGAGTTCAAACTGACTCAAATTCATTGCTTTTTGCAGCTGAGTAATATTCCATTGTATATATGTACCATGACTTCTTTACCTATTCATCTGTTGATGGATGTCTAGGTTGCTTCCACGTTCTGACTATTCTAAATAGCACTGCAATGAACACTGGGGCACGTGTGCTTTTTGGTTTTCTCAGGTATATGCCCAGTAATGGGATATACAGTAAAGAATCAGGCGGTAAAGAATCTGCCTGCAATGTGGGAGACCTGAGTTCAATCCCTGGATCAGGAGAATCCCCTGGAGAAGGAAATGGCTACCCACTCCAGTATTCTTGCCTGGGGAATTCCATAGACAGAAGAGCCTGGTGGGCTACAGTCCATGGGGTCACAAAGGGTCAGACATGACTGAGTGACTGAAAACAGCAACAACAAAATGGGTAGTTTTCTTCCGAGGTTTTAAAGGACTCTCCACACTGTTCTCCATAGTGGCTGTATCAGTTTAGATTCCCGCCAACAGCACACATTTTCTCCACATCCTCTTCAGCATTTATTGCTTGTGGATTTTTTGATGATGGCTATTCTGATTGGTGTCAAATGATACCTCATTGTAGTTTTGATTTGCATTTCTCTAATAATGAGTGATGTTGAGCATCTTCTTGTGTCTACTGGCCATCTTTCTTCTTTGGAGAAATGTCTGTTTAGGTCTTCTGCCCATTTTTTGATTGGATTGTTTGTTTTTCTTATATTGAGCTGCATGAGCTAATAAATTATTTCTATCTTGCATTCCAACTTTGTCTTGAACATCTTTCATATCTGATCTATACTTGTGAAAATTATAAGTACTTTTGATGGATCAGCTGTTGCTTTTCAAAGAAAGCTTCTTTTGGTAAGTTGTATAGATGACACCTCTCTTTCTCTTCTGAAGTAGTATCTAAGAATTTGTACCTCTCTCTTAAATCATCCATGCTTTGCTTCATCATAAGTTGTTCTTTATTTTTCAGTAGACCTTTACTGGGTAGGGAGAATCCCAAAATAAATATGACATGGTCCTTTTCCTCCCAGAAGTCACTGTATCGAGAAGAACTAGACAGACATCTGAGATTCTCCTGAAAATTACAGACCCTTTCTTTAGATAATCATACATATGCAATTTAACTAAGCATTTAAATCTTAGATTTGCCCACAGTTTGAATATGAATCTATGCCATGTGATTGCTCGGTTTGACATATCAGCAAATAATTACAAAGTACTGTTATAAATGAAGATATAGCAACATGCCCAGGGAATTCCCTGGCAGTCCAGTTGTCAGGACTCTGCTCTCGCTGCCAAGGGCCTGGATTGAATACCAGGTCAGGGAACACAAACAGAGCATTGCATCCAAAAAACAAACAATACCAAACCAAAAAATCACACACAAACAAAAACAACATATGAAGTGTGTTATTCTTGGAAGAAAAGAAATTTCAAACAATCTCCAGTCTCCTACAACCTTCTCTTCCTGAGTAATAGATTGATTAGATAATCCAGACCAACCCTTGAGTTGGAGACAGTTAAAAAGACATATAAAATATAAATAATTTTTAAATTAGAAGCATCCATATTCTATTGAAATAATGAACATTTAATGATCTGGAGTCAGAAGAGGTGGGAAATCCAGAGAGATTAGCGAAACCCTGGCACGTCTGCCCTAGAGACATTTACTATTTTGAAGGCATGGCTTGAAAAATTAAGTTGTATGTTCTATAGTCTTGCATGTCTAGGAGAACAGGAGCTGGAATATAGCGCTTACCAAGAAGAGGCATCCTGGTAAATTACTCTCTGCTTTTGGGCTGAGACCTGAAGGGATGCTCATTAGAAATAAAGGCGAGTCATCCATAAACTAACCTTCACATTGAGCCATTCCTCAGCTCACCTGGGTGGTCCAGAAAATCCTAAAACGTGAACAGGCAGTCTCAGATTCCTGGAGCTTCCAGGTGCCTGGGAGTAGCAAATTAAAATCCCCATCAGTGGAAGAAAATATTATACTGGGCTTTACATTAATTCTACAAATAATTTAGAAACCAGGGACAAGGGAAGATAAATCAATGTAACCACCAGCAGAAACAGGGAATTGTATTCAATATCCTGTGATAGACCATAATGGAAAAAAAAATTTAAAAAGAATGTTTATATGTGTATAACTGAGTTGCTTTACTGTAGAGCAGAGATTGGTATAACTGAGTTGCTTTACTGTAGAGCAGAGATTGGTACAGTATTGTAAATCAACTGTACTTCAATTAAAAAAAAATTTTAAAAAGGAATACAAGGTTTCTGTTGCACTCCAGAAACTAGAATTATCAGACACAGAATGTGAGAAAACTTTGGTTATTATGTTCAAAGAGACTGAAGTCAAGTTTGAAAAATTTGGCCATGAACTATAATCTATATAATGTCATACAGCAGATTTAAAAGGAACCATATAGAAATTCTTGAACTGAAAAAAATAAATAACCAAAACTAAGAACTGGATAGATTTAACTGTAGATTACACTTGGCTGAAGAAAGAATTGAAGACCAGGTCATAAGAAGCTATCTAGACTGAAGCATAAAAGGCAAAAAGATTAAATATGCTATGCTGAAGGGCAGATAAGAGATAGAGAAGGTTTAGCATGTATTAAAATTGGAGTTCTGGAAGGACAGAAGAGAATGAGACAGCAACAGTTTTTCAAGAAATAATGATAGAGTCCCAACCCTTTAATATACTGTTCATTCCTTGATAATAAGAGCATTCTTTCTCAAGTCTGTATTCCTGTAAGTACTTAGCATGACTTTATTAAATGTTTGTTGAGTTTGTTAGGTGAGGAAATGTCCCTATTATGTTCTATTCCATTTTATATTTTTGAAATTATGTCAGAAGTTCTCTTAAAATCGTATACTCTTTAAAACAATTCTATAAAATTACTGTCTATTGTGGATATACATTCAAATATTGAAATTCCTGTATTTGCAGTTGTCACTTTAAAATTTAGAACTAAATTTATGATTGACATGACAGTTGAAGATTAAACTCTCATTTGCAAACCGATGGTTCATTTTTGACCCCCCGAATCCTCTCAGACTCAGGCTGTGCTGTGCTTAGTCACCCAGTCCTGTCTGCCTCTTTGCGACCTCATGGACTGTAGCCCGCTAGGCTCCTTGGTCCATGGGGACATCCAGGCGAGAATACTGGAGTGGGTTGCCATGCCCTCCTTCAGGGGATCTTCCCAACCCAGGGATCGAACCCAGGTCTCCCACACTGGCCACATTGCAGGCAGATTCTTTATTGTCTGAGCTACCAGGGAAGCCTCAAACTCATATATGATGATCATACTATGATTATACTCCATTTCCCTTCTTGCTTTTTAAGTTTGACAGCAGTCTTTGGAAATGAGTTATAAAATTGTAATCTGGTCACACCAATTAGTATATTACATTCACTTGTTGTTGTTCGGTGGCTAAGTCATGTCCAATTATTTGCGACCCAATGGACTACAGCACGCCAGGCTCCCTGTCCTTTACTATCTCCTGGAATTTGCTCAAACTCACATCCATTGATTCAGTGAAGCTATCCAACCATCTTATCCTCTGTTGTCTCCTTCACCTCCTGACTTCAATCTTTTCCAGCATCAGGGTCTTTTGCAATGAGTCGGCCCCTGGCATCAGGTGGCCAAAGTATTGGAGCTTCAGCTTCAGCATCAGTCCTTCCAGTGAATATTCAGGGTTGACTTCCTTTAGGACTGACTGGTTTGATCTCCTTGCTGTCCAAAGGACTCTCAGGAGTCTACTCCAGCACCACAGTTGAAAAGCATCAATTTTTCGGCGCTCAGTCTTCTTTATGGTCCAACTCTCACATCTGTACGTGACCCCTGGAAAAACCATAGTATTCTCTTTAATGATATGGTATTCTGATAAGAAACTTCATTTATTCCCTTTAAAATAGAGAAGAAAGATGATGTCTTATAGGTTCTATGGGAAACAGATTTTGAGACACAAATTTGCATTCAGGAAACGTACCAGGGAGGGCCTCAGCTCCACACCTGAAGGAAGGAAGGAAGTCTGGGCAGGAGGAGGGGATGAAATGCAAGGTGGTCTCAACAAAGACTCCACCTGATCCCAGCAGGGGCCCCAGAACTCAGATGGCCCTTTAGCAGTTGTCTCCTCCTGTGAGCAGGGGACTGGCCCTTTATGCCTCCTGCTCCACACCACTGACCAGTCATTGGTGATAGGCTGCTTCTAAACAGCGGGCATGACCTTAGAGAGCTCTACTTGACAGTAGTTCCCAAAGCGGGGCCCAGATGAGAGCTGTCAGTCACTGTCGTCATTATCTGCGATTTCCTGTGATTGGGTGCGTAAGTGTCTCAGTCCCGAAGGGGAGACCCAAGAGGCACACCTGTAGTGTCCACTACAGGTGATAACTGTTAACACTGGGTATCAAAAAACTTAGGTTCAAATCTTGGCTTTGGAATTTGGAACTATGCCGTCTTGGGCAAGCCATATAACTAACCCTCTGGGTCACAGTTTCCTCATCTTTTCCTTTCTAAAGAACTAGGAATGAGATCATATTTTCCTCACAAAACAGTAGTTTGAATGCTATTTTCATGAGTTCTGTTTTATATTTTGAATCAACGATACTATTGTTTACTTGGCATGATTTATTTCACCAAATTTATTCATTTTAAATTAATGTTACTTAAGGTGACACTTTATATATGACCATAAATACAGCAGTAGTGAAGTGAAGTGAAGTGAAGTGAAGTGCAAGTCGCCCAGTCATGTCCAGCTCTTTGTGACTCCATGAAACAGTTGATGGAATTCTCCAGGCCAGAATACTGGAGTGGGTAGCCTTTCTCTTCTCCAGGGGATCTCCGAAACCCAGGAATTGAACCAGGGTCTCCTGCCTTGCAGGCAGATTCTTTGCCAGCTGAGCCACAAGGGAAGCCCAAGAATACTGGAGTGGGTAGCCTATCCCCNTAGCAGTAGTGAAGTGAAGTGAAGTGAAGTGCAAGTCGCCCAGTCATGTCCAGCTCTTTGTGACTCCATGGAACAGTCGATGGAATTCTCCAGGCCAGAATACTGGAGTGGGTAGCCTTTCTCTTCTCCAGGGTATCTCCGAAACCCAGGAATTGAACCAGGGTCTCCTGCCTTGCAGGCAGATTCTTTGCCAGCTGAGCCACGAGGGAAGCCCAAGAATACTGGAGTGGGTAGCCTATCCCCTCTACAGTGGATCTTCCTGACCCAGGAACTGAACGGGGGTCTCCTGCATTGCAGGCAGATTTTTTTACCAACTGAGCTATCAGGGAAGCTATCATACTTAGTAAAAATAGAAAGTAGCCACAAAAATAAATATATTGAATTTTTTTCTTTAAAAATTTTTTTAGATTGGAGGATAATTGCACTTTACAATTTTGGTTGGTTTCTTCTGTACAACAATGTGAATCAACTATAAGTATATGTATTTTGCCTCTCTCCCGAGCCTGCCTCCCACTCCCCACCTCCATCGCACCCCTCTAGGTCATCACAGAACGTCAGGCTGTGTATAGATTCCCTGTTATATAGCTCTTCCTACTATATATTTTATCCATGTAAGATGTGTAACTACCATATGTAAACATATATTTAATATAAGCAATGAGGTGCTGTTGAAATCCAGCTAGACTCTTGCCTGTGGAGTCTCTGAGCTGAGGCCTTCTCTCTGCTTTCTAACATGTAAGTGTTACTTGCTCAGTTGTGTCAGACTCTTTGTGACCCCATGGACTGTAGCTTGCCAGGCTTCTCTGTCCATGGAATTCTTCAGGCAAGAATACTGAAGTGGGTCACCATTCACTTCTTCAGGGGACCTTGTTGACCCAGGGATCGAACCTGGGTCTCTTGCATTGCAGGCAGATTCTTTATCAACTGAGACAACAGGGAAGCCACTGCTTTCTAAAAATATTAGTAACTATTGGAGAAGAATGGGAAATATACTAATAACTAAGACTTTAACAGATATTTCTCCAAAGAAGAATAAGCATTTTGCTGGAAATAAACATTTTTCTCTGAGTGATTCAGTGAAATTCAATGCTCTGTCTCTTGTGATGCCTAAATCCAGGTCATATACTCTCAGCAGAAGATTTGTGACCTTCCAAGAAAATACTGAATTAGGTAGCCTTTAGGGTGAAATTGTATTATTCCATGATTCTCTTCTTGTGGGAAAGGAATATTAAAAGAGAAGATATTTATGAGTTATACTTTTCTTGAGGTCATACATCTATTAGACTGAGTACCAGGTGGAAGCTTGAGGAATTAAATTTATTGGCTAGGGTTCCTAAAATTATGAGCACACCATATCCGAAATGTCGCCGTGATGATCACCAATTAGAATGCAATGCTTCAGCTCTCCTGGTACCCCTGGAAGAAAGAGCCTCTTGTAGGTGGTAGACACTCCTTTCTTGAGTAGCGTAGCGCAGCTCTGTGTGCTAACTTGCTTCAGTCATGTCTGACTCTTTGCGATGCTATAGACCATGGCCCATCAGAGCTGTCCATGGGATTTCCCAGGCAAGAATACTGGAGTGGGTTGCCATGCCCTCCTACAGGGGATCTTCCTGACCCAGGGGTCAAACCTGCCTCTCCTGTGGCTCCTGCACTGCAGGTGGATCCTTTACCACCTGAGCAACCAGGGAGGGGGCAGCTACCCTACGCCTAGTTCCTGTCNAAGCCAACTTTTTCACTCTCCTCTTTCACTTTCATCAAGAGGCTTTTTAGCTCCTCTTCACTTTCTACCCGTTTGTTTTTTCTAGTCACTTTGTTGGCGACTAGTCATCTTTCTTCCTCTGGCCTCAAGAATACTTTCTGAGAGGTTTTTCTATTACTTGGGCCATTTGCTTGATGATTTATCAACTGTCATCTTTACAGTCTTACTGAAGATTATCCCTTGGTTACTGTGTTGATTAAGATTAGGCTATGGATAATAAAAACTAAAAACCACTGTTTTATTCTATTTCACATTAAAGAAGCCTGAAAGTAAGCAGCCCTGACTGTTATGGGTTCCATTCTCATCATGGCCCTGACTTTTTCTCTGCCCTACTATTGCAAAGCATGATTACCTTCCTTCAGATCACCCTATGATCCAGAACTGTGGCTGGGAAGTCCTACTAATATTTGCTCTGTTACTAAGGAGGAAGAGTAGAAGTCAGGCATCTCTACTGTGGTGATTGACTTTGCTTTCTTTTATTTTCAATATTTGGGAATTTGTCCAAATGTATAAAAAATAAAGTGTGGAATAAAGTTGATTTGGCATCAGATTCACCTGGCTGTAATTTTCAGCTTTCCCTGGGACTAACTTTGCTAACTGGGCAAGCTGTGCAACTTCTCTAAGTGAGATGCTTTACACAGTCGTCTCATTTAAATCTTACTGAAGTCCCCACTATCTCTGTTTTACCGATGAGAGCACCAAGACTCAGAATGTGTTAGTGCACATCCAATAATGATCAATAGGCAATGATTAACACTTCACATGGCATACAAGGTATCCAAAACACTTATTTACCTTGTTTTAACCCGAAGTTTTCCTCTTGACTATCAAATGGGACCCTTCATCATTTTCAATTTATCAAGGTTTTCACAGAAAAAAAAATTTAAAAACTACCTCAAGTTTAATGTGATCAGAGATGATAGGAGAATGTCATTGTTGTTGTTCAGTTGCTCAGTTGTGTCTGACTCCTTGCAACCCCATGGACTGCAGCACGCCAGGCTTCCCTGTCCTTCACTATCTCCCAGAGTTTGCTCATACTCACATCCATTGAGCCGATGATGCCATCCACCCATCCCATCCACTGTTGCCCCTTCTCCTCCTGCCATCAGTCTTTCCCAGCATCAGGGCCTTTCATAGGGCTTTCAAAAAATATATTTGTTTATTTGACTGCTTTAGGTCTTAGTTGCAGCATGCAGGATCTTTTGTTTCAGCGCACAGACTCTCTGCTGCTGCTGCTGCTAAGTCGCTTCAGTCGTGTCCGACTCTGTGTGACCCCATAGACTGTGGCCCACCAGCCTCCCCTGTCTCTGGGACCCTCCAGGCAAGAACACTGGAGTAGGTTGCCATTTCCTTCTCCATTGTATGAAAGTGAAAAGTGAAAGTGAAGGTGCCCAGTCATGTCCAACTCCTAGCGACCCCGTGGACTGCAGCCCATCAGGCTCCTCCGTCCATGGGATCCTCCAGGCAGGAGTACTGGAGTGGGGTGCCACAGGCTCCACATATGGGCTTAGTAGTTGCAGTGTGTGGACCTAGTTGTGCCATGGCATATTAGATCTCAGTTCTCTGACTGGGGATCAAACCTGTGTCTCCTGCTTTGCAAGGATGATTCTTAACCTCTGGACTACAAGGGAAGTCCATGTCATAGAGCTCTATAAAAATTTGTATGTCTGAAATCCAACTCTAGGGACTTCTGATTCAGTAGGTCTGGATGGGCTTGAGATGTCTGTTGTTTAAAAAGTTGATGTGTATCCATGGGTGAGCTTCTGACACACAAGAATAGCTTTCTGGAAATGTGCCGCTGGCCTTAATTTGGCATCTTTTTGGATAGAAAAATCTTTGCCGGTTCCAGTGTTTGTGCTGTCATATTAAACAGCCATCTCTAAGCTTCTTACCACATTGACATTGCTACCACCATCCTAAGGAGTGTCAATGTAATCTTTCTCTCATATTTACCCGCAGGAATTCTTTTAGAAGCGGGCTCTCACCTTGTTCTGGGTGGGCTCAGTTCTATATCTAGGGGTGCTGCTTAGGCTGTATAAGAGTTGCTCTTAGTTGAGGTGTTGGGGACCCCCTGTTCATCTTGCCCCTCCACCTTGGCTTCTTTATGGGGTGAAGTCTGGCAGGGGAGAATGAGAAGAAAGTCTAAACACTCCAAATTGGAAGGTTGGATTTCAAAGAACAAAAATAATATTCAAGGCATCTCTCCCCTCTGTTTATGCTGACAAAAGGCTGTCTTTGTAAGAACTCTGCGGCATCACGCGCACTGTTGGCCCTCTGCAAATCAGCACCAATGACAACATTATAATTACGTTTCAAAAACAAAGGCGGCGAGAAACTGCATTTTAAGTATCCTTAATTTGGTTGCTCTGGGGGTGTTTGTGTGAATTCAGTGCTGGAGAGCAGGGTCAGAGATTAAAAATACACTCAGGGGAATATCCTAGCAGTCCGAGATGGTTCAGACTCTGTGCTTCCAATGCAGGGGACATGTGTTCAAATTCTGGTCTGGGAACTCAGATTCCACCTGCTGTGCAGTGCGGCCAAGAAAATATTTTAAAAAATGTATTCACTCAAAAAAAAAGTCTAGAACCCGGTGCCTTGCTTTCTGTCATATCCATCTTGAATATTAATGCTTTCCTGGAGGCCTAGACATTAAGGAGGAGTGATGAGGTAGGACACGAGAATTCCTCTTCTTTTGGGTTCTATAATAGCACAATAAACCAAGGATGAGGAAGACTAAAGCTTTTGGGGAAGGGGTGGAGCTAGAAAGCAAATTTGTACTAATAACCAATGACCAATTTCTCATGTACTCAGAACGCTAAGCAGCTGTGTAGAAAGGGTCTTCCGGGGTAGGCATAATCATGTGTGTGTGTGCACTTAGTTGCTCAGTTGTGTCCAACTCTTGCAACCCCGTGGACTAGAGCCCACCAGGGTCCTCTGTCCATGGAACTTTCCAGGCAGGAATACTGGCGTGGGTTGCCATTTCCTCCTCCAGGGGATCTTTCCGAAGGCATAATCATAGCAACCCCCATTTTAGCGTCCACTATTTGCAGGCAGGCTTCCAGGTAGTTTATTGCCATGGTTTCTCATTCCCACAAGAAGATGCTGCGAGAATACCGTGTCATGCTCTGGGAGTCTCTGAGGTGGCACACAGAGGGGACGGGTGCACAGCCAGCAAGTGGCAGAACCGAGATCCACACCTGTAGGCTCTGAAGTCTTTGCTAGTTGCTCCTGGTGGCATCTCACCTCCGACTTGATGAGGGTTCATTTCTTAACATTGGAGTATGATTGATGTATAAAGATGTGTTAGTTTCTGTTGTACAATGAAGTGAATCAGTCATGCGTGCATGCTAAGTCTCTTCGGTCGTGTCCAACTCTGCGTCCCTGTGGGCCATAGTCCACCAGGCTCCTCTGTCCATGGGATTCTCCAGGCAAGAATACTGGAGTGGGTTTCCATTTCCTCCTCCAGGGGATCTTCCTGACCCAGGGATTGAACCCACATCTCTTATGTCTCCTGTATTGGCAGGCAGGTGCTTTTTGGCTAGTGCCAACTGGGAACCTGGAAACAGCCTTGTGCGTACATACCTCCTCTCCCTCCTGGACCTCCCTCCCTCCCCAGGCTCCCGTCTCACCCCACCCTCACATCCCTCCCCTTTAGGGCATCACAGAGCACTGAGCTGAGCTCCCTGTGCCGCACAGCAGCCTCCCACTAGCTATCTGTTTAACGTGTGGCAGAGTCCGCCTCTCAATGCAGGAGATGTGGGTTCAATCCTTGGCTCAGGAAGATCCCCTGGAGGAGGAAATGGAAACCCACACCAGTATTCTTGCCTGGAGAATCCAATGGACAGAGGAGCCTGGAGGGCTACAGTCCATGGGGTCGCAGAAGAGCCAGGCCGGACTTCGAGGCCACACAGCAACAACACTTCCGTTCACTCTTCCTTCCTGTGATCAATCAGTCTCTCCTGGTTATTTCTGCTGACTCTCCTCACATACTGCCAGGAGTTCTGGAGTTTAACATGACAAAGTCATGACACCAGAGAGAGAGACAGCTTCAACAGCCCAGAACAGATTGACTGGTTCAGCTGAGCCAGCAGGAAGGTGAAGTTGTATAAATATATGGCTGAATCCACAGTGGCCAGTGGTTAGGAATCCCACAGAAAATTGGAATAGGGTAGAGGAGGTCTATGAGGACTGTGGCATGTGTGAGTATATATATTTGTGTGCACAGTGTGTGGGTGTCTGTATGTAGAAACTGGGCAGACAAGAGATGCAGGCAAAAGTGCATCTGGACAGATTGCAGGTGTCTTCTGATTGTGTGGATCCTGGAAGGGGCATAAGTTTGCCACATGACCACCTTTTTGGAAGGATTTTTTTTGATGTGACCGTTTTACAAGTCTTTATTGAATTAGTTACAATATTGCTTCTGTTTCATGTTTTGGTTTTTTGGCCAGGAGGCATGTGGGATCTTCGTTCCCCAAGCAGGAATGGAACACACACCCCCTGCATTGGGAGGTGAAGTCTTAACCATTGTGAGGGAAGCCTCTCACAATACCACTTTTAATCCTCTCACCAAGGCTGGCTCCCCACAAGAGATACGAGAGTAAGGGTTTCGGTGATGGTTGAAGGAAAGCCATGGAAGAGAAGAGTTTGTTCATAGCCTGTTCTCAGCATCAATTCTGAACATCTGCTAACTATTAAAAAATCAAAGCCTACTTTTGCACATCATCTTTTACCTTTCCTTGTGTATCGCTGGAACTCTAATACAAGTTCCAAAGTCCTTTTGCCCATCATATGATAAATGAACATTCATATGATAAATGAACTCCATTTTGATCTCAGCAAGACAGCAGTGAGCAGTGGTGTGAAGTGAGATCCTAATTCCCTGCCCAGGAATTGAACCTAGATACAAATAGCTGTGAAAAGAAGAGAAGCGAAAAGCCAAGGAGAAAAGGAAAGATCTAAGCATCTGAATGCAGAGTTCCAAATAGCAAGAAGAGATAAGAAAGCCTTCTTCAGCGATCAATGCAAAGAAATAGAGGGAAAGAACAGAATGGGAAATACTAGAGATTTCTTCAAGAAAATTAGAGATACCAAGGGAACATTTCATGCAAAGATGGCCTCGATAAAGGACAGAAATGGTATGAACCTAACAGAAGCAGAAGATATTAAGAAGAGATGGCAAGAATACACAGAAGAACTGTAGAACAAAGGTCTTCACGACCCGGATAATCACGATGGTGTGATCACTCATCTAGAGCCAGACATCTGGAATGTGAAGTCAAGTGGGCATCTTTACGAACAAAGCTAGTAGAGGTGATGGCATTCCAGTGGAGCTGTTTCAAATCCTGGAAGATGATGCTGTGAAAGTGCTGCACTCAATATGCCAGCAAATTTGGAAAACTCAACAGTGGCCACAGGACTGGAAAAGGTCAGTTTTCATTCCAATTCCAAAGAAAGGCAATGCCAAAGAATGCTCAAACTACCACACAATTGCACTCATCTCACACATTAGCAAAGTAATGCTNTGTATGCCTGTGGCTGATTCATGTTGATTTATGGCAAAAACCATCACAATTTGTAACTACCCTCCAATTATAATAAATAATAAGCTATTTTATAACCATCTGGTGGTTCAGATAGTAAAGAATCTACCTGCAATGCCAGAGACCCGTGTTTAATCCCTGGGGCTACAGTCCATGGGGTGACAAAGAGTCGGACATGATTGAGCCACTAACTCTTTCACACTTTCGTAGATATTTCAGTCCATACTCATTTAAAACAACTCTCCCTCTTTTGAACTCATCTCAGCCCTGACAGGAAGTTTTTCCTTCCTAAACTTCTAACTATGTAACTTCTTCCTATTTCTTCTTGTGTGAAGACAGAGAGCTATATTGGTCACCGTTTCTGGTATAATATCATTTTCAGTCATTGAAGATTGTGATCAGTACCCTCTTTCATCACTCATTACCAGCTCCAAATTTAATAATGTCTTTTCTTTAGCCAATGGACCATTTCTAGTGAGTGTTCAAACTGCGTGACTGAAGAACAAATTTATTTTTGGCAATATGGTTTTCTTGGGCTATGAGCTATGTCCTGTGCTCTTGGTTCATGAATTTGGAAGAGGTTCTGTCTTATTCTTTAGAGATCAAGAATTAAAATTTCATAAGCTTATTCTTTCCATCTGTGGGAACAGAGTAAGCAGAGTGTAAGCACTCTATTTCTGTGATATCAGGGGTGTTACAGAAAATGGGATTGGGATGGCCTTTTCCCCCGCTGTTCAGTAAAGTTGGGTGTAGACTTGAGAAAATTTCAGAGAGAGGCACAGGATACTTCTTTTCCCTCCACATTGTCTGGGGTGATATTGATGTCCCCTATTCATTAACACAGGTCTTGGCACATGATGCTGCATCACGTCAGTCATGTCCTACTCTTTGTGATCCCATGGACTGTAGCCTCCCAGGCTTCTCTGTCCGTGGGATTCTCCAGGCAAGAATACTAGAGTGGGTTGCCATGCCCTCCTCCAGGGGATCCTAGGGTGTGAATCTTGCATTGGCAGATGGGTCCTTAACCACTAGAGCCATAATAGGCATCCTATAGTAGGCATCCTATAATTGTTTGTTCGGTTGCTGAATTCATAGAAAAGTTGATCTGTATACCTTGTTGTAAATTTGTGTAAGGATGAGGTAAATCCTGTCATCAAAGAGAATAGGGTAGCAAGGCTCTGGCAGATTTCATATTGTTTCCATTTCATTCCTTTCCATTATATCCCATTCCATTCCATTTTATCCCATCCATTCCATCCCTTCCCAAGCCATTCCATTCTATTATTTTCCATCCTATCTCATCCCATTTTATAACATTTGGGATGTTTACTGAATACCTACTTTGTGTGAGATGCCACATGGGGAATGAGATAAAATATTTGTTCTGGAGGAGCTCAAAGTCTAAGGAGAGGTGGGAGATTAAAAATTGCTGCAACTTTTTTTCTTCTCCTCCAGTTGAGAGGTAGAGAGTAATTCCATCCACTCAAATCTGGGCTATCATCAGTAACCTGACTGGCCAATAGGATGCAGCAGAAGTGATGGTTAAACTGAGGCTAATCCAAAAGAGGCCTTGCAACGTCTACTCAGTTCTCTTGGAATGCTTGATCTGCTGTGTAAGAAGTCCAAGTTCCTTAAGACTAACATGTTGGAAAGGCCACATGAAGGCATTCTGGTTCATAGTCCACGATAAGCCCAGTCCTTCAGCCTGCCAAAGAGAAACCATCTGTGCCAAGGTATCAGACATACAAATGAAGCCATCATAGACCCTCCAGACCAGCCACTTCATTTGCCAGCTGAATGCCACCCAGTGGCCTTAGTTAACACCACGGGAAGTAGAAGACTCTCCCAGTTAAGCCCTGCCCAAATTCCCTGTCCACAAAATCAAGAGAGAAAATAAAAAGGCTATTGCATTAATCCAGTAGGCGTCAGGGTGATTTGTTACCCCTGCAATAGACAACCAAAACAGAGAGGCAAGAGAACAACCAGGATTTAGTAAGAATTCTAATAAAAGGAGGGGCAAAGTGGATTGTGAGAAATCAAGTATTTAGAGCAAATAATTCTGTTCTTGGACGGGCTGGGCCACTGCCCCATCCCACTGTAGAGGGCATTGATCATGTGGTAGTCCTCGTGAATGGCATGCCTGGTCGTCGTACAGAGCCTAATGTATGCAGACATGTGGCAGTTTTGGGTAATGAGTGCCAGGAAGGTAGGTAATGTGGAAAAACTGTAGAAAGGGAACTTGAGCTTGGAATTGAAATACAAGTAGGTTTCGTGGGCTAAGTGCAGGTAGGTTTCATGGGCTTCACCAGGAGAAATAATACTCCATCAGTAGAAGCAATGTGAGCCAAACTTTGAAGGCAAAGGAGCCTATGATGGGCTTGGGCACAGTGACTGGTCCTTTGTGGCCAATATACTTGGTACTGGGGTTAGGGGGGTAGATGGAGATGAACCCCTGAAGCTGAGTGATGTGAAGTGTCTTATATCTTCATGGAGAGTCAGGAGGAGGAAGGCAACAGGGAGACGAAGATTTCAAAGCAAGTGAGCAACAAATTCAAAACAGTATTTTAGAAAATTGTAGTTCACAACCCCACAGACTGTGAAAGACACTGTTTGTTCTTTCAGCTGCCTGCCTCTACTAGAAAGCTTGGCAAATCCTTTTTCTTTTTTTTTTTTAAATAGGAAAGTCTTAAACAACAGGGAATTACTCAATGATTCATTTAAAAGGATCATTAAAGGAAAATGGAGGCATGTCGCATCCTGCCTTCTTTAATTGCTCATTTATTATTACTGTGGGTGAGATAATGGTTTTGTGTTATTCTTCTAAATAGTGTAAAATATTTATTGGTAAATACAGCAGTGCATATATTAATGCCAGTGGAGATTTGGTGGAGTGTTTTTTCCCTCCACTGATAGCCATAATTTTTACTTAAAGAAAAACAATATTGTGCTGATTCATTCTAGCTCAGAGCTGAGGGAGAACATTATGAACTAAACATCTCTATGACAGCACTGTGTCTCAGTGCCGGTGGAACGGCAGGATTCTCTGGGGCTGGCTGTAGTTTGTGAAATCTTCTTTCCTGTTTATTAACTCATGATTTGGAAGAGGACAAGCAGAGGTGTAAAAATTTTCCTCTCTCCCTCTTCATGACAAACTACTTGATTGAAAATAGCTTTTATAAGTGAGAATGGTTACCATTTCATGTACCTGAAAGTCTATGAAAGACAGGGAAACCTGGCATGCTGCAGTGCATGGGGTTGCAGAGTTGGACACAGCTGAGCAGCTGAACAGCAACGAAAGTCTATAGGTAGGTGGTTTCATAGAGCTGGTTCACAGATTAACAATGTCACCAGTGACCCAGGGTTGTGTCCTCAGATGACAGTGTCCCAAATAGGAAACAGAGTGTTTGTCTTCTTGCTTTGTTTTTTTTTTTTTTTTTGTGGGTTCTCTTTTTAAATCTTGGAGAAAAATCTTTTCTGGAATCTCTCAGTCGACTTCTATTTGAGTTTCCTTACCCAGATCTGGGTTCATGGTGGTGTGGTGGTTTAGTCCCTAAATCATGTCTGACTCTTTTCGACCCCATGGACTGTAGTCCACGAGACTCCTATGTCCAAGGGATTTCCCAGACAAGAATACTGGAGTGGGTTGCTATTTCTTGTTCCATGGGATCTTCCCCACCCAGGGGTCGAACCCACGTCTCTTGTATTGCAGAAATTCTCATGCAGTTGCAGGCAGGTTCTTTGCCGCTGAGCCACCAGGGGAAGCCCCTATCTGGGATCATACTCACATCTCAACCAATCATAGGAAAAGGAGAAAGAGGAGGTGAACTGTGACCCATTCCCCAGGTAGGGGACAAGTAGAGTGTGTGTCTTTCATCAGCAGGCTGCTGCCCCAGGCGTGAAACAAATAGGATTTTCTGGGAAGCAATTATAGAAGAACGACTGGAGTGTGTGCAGCCAACTGTGTTGGCCACAGGTCAAACCAATTTAGGGGTGGTGATTTAGTAGATTCTGTATGCCCAGATCTATCTCCCTGCTGGAAGGTGCAGCAGAAGCCTGGGAGAGAGTGCTTGTTCTCAGGGAGCATTAGTGGGCATTGAACTAAAAGCGGACAATCTCTTAGCTGGATAGATGGATCCAATAAAATATACCGATTATCTATTACACCTCAGGACACAGGAATGAAGAAATGAGTGAGACCTAGTTCTTGTCCACAGACTTTCGCAATTCCCTTCACCATCTGCTTCATCCTGGAAGCAGCATCATCCCCCAAGGTTGCCACGCTCTGTCATGCTTCCCTCTGAGTAAGTAGGGCTGTGGCACAGCTGGAACATTCTTCTTGATACGGTGCAGGGCCCTGTGGGGCTCCCAGGCACAAGGCCTTACTATGTCTCCCATTTCTTTGATTACAGGAGACAGCCTTCGTTTATCCTCCATGACCTTCCCTGAGTTCCAAGGGACAGATTCAAGCAGTTGTTAATGAGGGAAAGGAGGGGATGCGAGACCAGGGAGAAACAGTCAAGAGCCATCTTGGGGCAAGGCCCTGTTACCCCATCAAGGGATACACACAATATCTTTGAGCTGTTTGCAAATACTGAAGAGCTTCCCAAGTGGCACTCGTGGTAAAGAACCTGCCTGCCAATACAAGAGACGTAAGACACACGGGTTCTATCCCTGAGTCAGCAAGATCCCCTGGAGGAGGAAATGGCAACCCACTCCAGTATTCTTGCCTGGAGAATCCCATGGACGGAGGAGCCTGGCAAGCTACAGTCCATGGGGTCACAGAGAGTCGAACATAACTGAGTGACTTATCATGCACCCAGATACTGAAACCCCCTCCAGGTGGGAGAAGCTAATGATTGGTGATGACAGGTGGCCCACAAGCATGTAGACCCGAGACAGGTTGGACCTGAAGGCTGCTGATGCTGACTCCTGCTTACCTCACTGTCAGCCCATCAGAATGCCCGTGAGCTGATCACACCCTCTATGAACAACCGTTATAAAACTCCTCACTATCTTCCCCAAGTGAGGGGGGAAGTGGGAACACATGGTTTTGAGGGCATTAGCTCGCTGTGTCCCCCTTTGCTGGCAAAGCAGTAAATCTATCCTCTTCTACTTCACTCGAAACTTGTCTCAGATATGATTCAGCACCGGTGTGCAGAGAAGCTGAACTTTCAGCATCCCTCCTGCCCCGCTTCTGCCCGATTTCCCAGATGCATCACTCATGGACCTGGCTGGGTTGCACACCCCGTCCCTGAATTCTTCTAGCATCCCTGTTTACCTTTGTCACAGTCCTTAACCAGCCTGGGTCCTAACTGTGTGCCAGCTGTTCGTCTCAGCCACGCCCGGAGCCCTGTGAAGGCTGAATATGTCCCCATCTGTTTGTATCCCAGCCCAGTGACTGGAACATACATGATTTTCAGGGAGCATTTGTGGGACGAGTGCATGAATAATTGAATGAAAGGAAATTAAACATGGATCTTTTTATCCCTCTTCAATCAGTTTCCACTTTATTGGTTTTCCTCTCTCCCTTTTCTCTTCGCTCCTTTCTCATCACCCTGTTTCCTCTCTTATTTTTCTTTTTGCTCATGATTCACAGTTAACTGATGAATCCTGCATTTATGCCATGTTACACGATATTGCCCAGCCTTGCTTTTATGTCTTATCCCCCTCCCTCTTTTCAGAAAGAAGAGCAGTTACGGGGGTTTCTGCTGGTGGATCCAGACACATCGTTGCGGAGAAGGGACTTTTTTTTTTAACCATGAGCCATCTTTGGGTCCATTTTCAAAGGGCTGGATATTTTGTGATTTATAGTAAGAAATAGATATTTGGTCTTCCTTCTGTTTCCGGCACAGAGCTCCCCAAACCCTTGGAATATCCTCAGTGATGAGAGAAATAAAACTGTCATTTGTATGGGTTGACTTTTGGACCACACCTACGGATGGGAAGCTGACTGTCAGGAGAACTGACCATGTGATTGGAGGGTTGGGACTTTCAGTCTGACTTCCTGGCTCCCCAGCACACCCCAAGTCCCCTCTACCTCCAGGGAAGGTAGAAGAGCCGGAAGTTGAATCTATAGACTATGTAAGGATAGGGGAACTACCTTGGCAGTCCAGGGGTTAAGACTCCACGTTTCAAGGCAGGGGCACGGGTTCAGAAAACTAAGACCCCACACACTGTGGGTGTGCCCCTGCCCCCAAAATTAAAAAAGAAAGAAAACAGGAAAATTGAGAGATGAAGTTTAGAGAGCTTCCAGGTTGGTGAACAGGTGGAGGAGCTGGGAGAATGATGCTCCCAGAGAAGGCGTGTGAACTCTGTGCCAGTTCCCCAGACCTTGCCCTGCGTATCTCTTACATCTGGCTGTTCCTGAGTTATATTGTTTTACAATAAACTAGCAATCCAGAAAGTGAAATGTTTCTCTGAGTTCAGGGAGAGGATTTAACAAATTAATCACACCCAAGGAGGAGGTCGATTATGGGAATCTTTAATTTATTGCCAGTGAACTGGAAGGACAGATTAACAACCTAGATTTGTGCTTGACACCCTGAGTTAGAGGGGCTCATTGGAACCTCTGATTTATAAGAAGTATGTTGGCCAGAAGGAAGGGTCACAACCTGGACTTGCCACTGGCGTCTGAAGTGGGAGTGGGCGATCTTGTAGGACTGGCCCCTCAACCTCTGGAATCTGATGTTCTTTCTGGGTAGATAGTGTCAGAATGCAGATGAACTGGAGGACAACCTGATGGTGTCGAGTATTGTTTGTGAACGTGGGGGAACCTCTCCTACTAAGACTAGCAAATTTCCTGGGATGATATATCGATGGCGTCCCTGATCCCTGTTCTTGTTCCCAGATTTTGGGAGATCAAAGGGTGGGAGGGGACAGGGAACACGGACAGGGAGCACAGCTGAGCATGACATCTGTTGGGGGGACTCCGGGAGTGACGCCTTCTGTTAGCGTCCAGGGCAGCTGTGATGGGAGGCATCAGAAAATTGACGCTGAGGCTGCCTTCTTTAGGCTCAGCTCCCTGTGGAGAAGCTCCCAGAGCAAATCCAAGTCTTTTCCTTGGTAAGTGTATAAACCTCAAATGCCCAGGGAATCCCAGGTGTCTCATCACACCTGGAAGATGAGTTATAAGTATTAAGCTTTGGTATTTTGTCCATAATGGGCTTTTTTTTTTTTGCCTTGTTTGGTGTGTAAAAACATACCTTTACAATAGTATCTTATCAGTGTTCAGTGGTGACCTAAATGGGAAGGAAATCCAAAAAAGAGAGGATATAAGTATACAGGGAAGGCAATGGCACCCCACTCCAGTACTCTTGCCTAGAAAATCCCACGGTGGAGGAGCCTGGTCGGCTGCAGTCCATGGGATCGCTAAGAGTCGGGCACGACTGAGCGACTTCACTTTCACTTTTCACTTTCCTGCATTGGAGAAGGAAATGGCACCCCACTCCAGTGTTCTTGCCTGGAGAATCCCAGGGACGGGAGGGCTGGTGGGCAGCCGTCTGTGGGGTCGCACAGAGTCGGACACGACTGAAGGNTTCACTTTCACTTTTCACTTTCCTGCATTGGAGAAGGAAATGGCACCCCACTCCAGTGTTCTTGCCTGGAGAATCCCAGGGACGGGAGGGCTGGTGGGCAGCCGTCTGTGGGGTCGCACAGAGTCGGACACGACTGAAGGGACTCAGCAGGACGGCTAATTCACTTTGCTGCGGAGCGGAAACTAACACAACATTGTAAAGCAACCATACTCCAATAAATTAAAAAAAAATCTTAATTGTTGTTATTTAGCCATTAAGTCATGTCCGGCTCTTTATGACCCCACGGACTATAGCCCACCAGGCTTCTCTGTCCGTGAGATTTCTCAGGTAAGAATGCTAGAGGGGGTTGCTATGCCCTCCTCCAGGGGATCTTCCCAACCCAGGGATCGACCCAGTGTCTCCTGCTTGGCAGGCGGATTCTTTACCACTGAGCCACCAGGGAAGCCCCTCGTGTGTGAGTATTTCCTCCCATTCTGTTTTGTTTCTTTGTTGATTGTTTCCCTGGTTGTGCAAAAGCTCTTCAGTTTACTGTAGTCTCACTTGTTTATTTTAATCTCATTGCATGTGCTTTTGGTGCCTTACCAAAGAAAACATTGCCAACACTAATGTCAGAGATTTTTTTTTCTCCTGTGATTTCTTTGGGAGTTTCATGATTTCAACTCCTAGATTTAAGCCTTTGACCTATTTTGAATTATTTTTTGTGAGTGGTGTAAGATAAGACTCCTGGCTTTATATTCAAAAGATTTGAAAGCAGTATCTGGAAGAAACATCTGCATACCCATGTTCACTGTAGCATTTTTCATGACAGCCAAGATATGGAAGCAACCTAAGTGTGTCCCTCAACAGATGAATGGATAAAGAAGATGTATATACGTACAGTGGAATATTATTCAGCCACGAGAAAAAGAATATCCTGCCATTTGCGGCAACACAGACGGACCTTGAAGGCATTAGGTGCAGTGAGATAAGTCAGAGAAAGATGAGTACTGTGTGAGACCACTGACACATGGAATCTAAAAAGCCGAACTTGCGGTAACGGAGAGTGTAATAGAGTGATGCTTACCAGGGTTGTAGAGTGGGGGCTTTGGAGAGGTGCTGTTTATGGGTGCAAACTTGCAACTTATAGGTAAAGAAGATCTTAAGAGCTAGAAAATTAACATATTACCACGCAGTGACACTGGCCCAATTTTTGGGAGCCTGGCCTGGGCTGTACTCTGGATTTGGCTTTGTGGATCACCACAGAGGTCTTGATTGAGTCCTCCCTCCCTCTGAGTCTCGGTGTTCTCTCCCGTGTAACAAAGGGGAGCGTGTCAAGGATTGAAAATATCCCGTAGAGCTATATCATGAGATTTGTTGTTACCCCAGGTGTCTCTTAGGAAAACAAAACTTCATCCTTGCGAGTCAGGGAAGTCTTTCCTTCTGAACATGTTAGTGGATTTCTGTTTCTGTTCTTTGCCCTGGATTGAACAATAATCTAAGCCTCTTGAAATTAGCGAAGACTTTGCTACCTTGGCCCCCAAAGCCCCTTTTCATTTGCCCTTTCTGCCTAAACTATCAATGTTTTCTTTTGCTCATTTTGCTGATGTTGCTAGTTTCTGAAGGCTAAATATGGAGATAGAGCCCCTGAGATGCTTCACTCAGTGAGTCCTTTTCAGATATTATTTAAGGAGCAATCATGCCATGATTTCTTTCTTAAAAAATACTTATTTATTTGGCTGCGGGTCTTACTTGTGGCTGGTGGTCCTCTCTCTAGTTGTGGTGCGTGGGCTTAGTTTCCCTGAGGCATGTGGGATCTTAGTTCCCAGACCAGGAATCTAATTCAAGTGCCTGGCATTGGAAGATGAATTCTTAACCACCAGACCACCAGGGGAATCTCCCTTCAGCCATTCCTTGTTGTAGAAAGTCTTTTTCAGCAGAAGGAAGCTGCCATTCCCATGCGTACCCTTGACCATGCCGCCTCCCTTCGTTTGCCTTCTTTCTTTTTAAAAGTTTTATTTTCTCTTAGAGTATAGTTGATGTATGGGCTTCCCAGGTGGCGCTAATGGTAAAGAACCCAACTGCCAATGTAGGAGATTTAAGAGATGTGGGTTTGATCCCCGGGTCTGGAAGAGCCCCTAGAGGGAATGGCAACCCACTCCAGTATTCTTGCCTGGAGAATCCCATGGACAGAGGAACGTAGTGAGTTATAGTCCATAGGGTTGCATAGAGTCAGACATGGCTGAAGCTATTTAGCATGCATAGTTGCTTTATAATGTTGTGTTAGCTTTAGGTATCCGGCAAAGTGATTCAGTTATACATACACATGCATCTACTCTTTTTCAAATTATTTTCCCATTTAGGTTATTAGAGAATACTGAGTAGAGTTCCCTGTGCTGTACAGTAGGTCCTTGTTGATTATCTGTTTTATATATAGTGGTATGTACATGTCAATCCCAAACTCCCATTTATCTCTCCCCCACCCACGTTTCCCCTTTGGTGACCATGAGTTTGTCTTCTATATCTGTGACTCTGTTTCTGTTTTGTCAATAAGTTTATTTGTGTCATTTTTAAAGGTTCTACATGTAAGTGATATCATATGGTATTTGTCTTTCTCTGACATATTTTACTCAGTATGACAATCTCTAGGTCCATCCATGTTGCTACAAATGTCATTATTTCTTTATTTTTAATGATTGAGTGATATTCCACTGTATATATGTATCACATCTTCTTTGGGCTTTCCCTGTGGCTGAGTGGTAAAGAATCTGCCTGCAATGTAGGCAACTTGGGAGATGCAGGTTTGACCCCCTGGGTCAGGAAAATCCCTAGGAGGAGGGCATAGCAACCCATTCCAGTATTCTTGCTTGGAGAATCCCATGGACAGAGAAGCCTGTCAGACAAAAGTCCATAGGGTCGCAAAGAGTCAGCCACGACTGAAGTGGCTGAGCACGCAGGCATGCACCACATCTTATTTAGTGATTTATCTGTCAATGGACATTCAGGTTGCTCCTGTCTTTTATAAATAGTGCTGCAATGAACATTGGGATGCATTTATTGTTTCAAATTAGGGTTTTCATCTTTTCTGGTTATATGCCCAGGAGTGGGATTTCTGGGTTTTATGGTAGTTCTACCATATGGAGAACCTCCATACGGTTCTCTACAGTTGGCTGTACCCTCGCCTTTCTTCTTAAAGACGGTGATCTGCTTCCATTGCAGAGCTCCTCAGACCGGGAGTCCATCTTGGCCATCCTCCAGCTCCTCGGAGACCTGCTTTCGGTCGGTGAGTAGGTCATGACCTCATTCCTCCTGTGGCGGACGTGGGGGCGTGCACATGCAGTGTCTCCCAGGAAACTGTGTGGCCTGGGGTTTGTTCCAAGTTTGCTGTGCGAGACAAAATCACCATAAGATGGATGTACTTTGGGCTTTTCAATCATGTCACCCGCCCTACAGTGGCCCAAATTTAGGAGGCATTTAGATTCTGGGTGGCTATTCTGTGACATCTCATCTCTGGGCCAAGGACCTCCAGCCCTCAGTGCTTTGACCTCTTGCCTCCCTGTCTTCTCTCATCATGGCCCATTTAGAGAGCCAGGTGTCGGCTGCTCTCTTACGTAAGTCAAGTGGAGACAGGAAGACGAGGCAGGAGCTAGACTTAGCAGTGTGGTCAGCCATTACATTTTGAGGGATAAGTGGACAGAAGTCACTACGGTGGCATCAACTGAGTTAACTGGGTCCCACCTCTATTAGCTCATTTCCACCTGAAGTTCTTGGAAAACACAGATTCTTGAGCATTCCAGCATTCACTTAGCTTTCTCTTCTATGAAGCCAGCCATGTTGCATTAGAAAGACATATTCATACCAAACAGAAATGCCACAGTGAATGTCGCTCCAAAGCCCCAAACCCTCAGGTTACAGTTTCAGAAGGAAGGGTCCACTCATATCAAGGTTTGCCCTAGGCTGTGCTGTGCTCCAGTGGTGGGGTGACATTTCTTCTGCATCAGGTACCCTCTGGAGGTGAAGCCCATTTGTTCTCTGGGATAGTTCTGCCTTAGGTTTGTCCAGTGGTGTCTGGAACTCTTAGAATGAAACCAGAGTTCTCCTTCTGAAATAGTTACTGATTATTGCTCCTTTAGTAGAGGATGAAAAATC
Organism: Neotragus pygmaeus; assembly: GCA_006410875.1. Lineage (NCBI taxonomy): Eukaryota > Metazoa > Chordata > Mammalia > Artiodactyla > Bovidae > Neotragus > Neotragus pygmaeus. Next base: position 915,685 of record SJYV01053313.1, read on the forward strand.
AGAGAGTCTTCTTTGATTATAATCTCCTAACCTGTTGACCACCTTGGTTCAAGTGTGTAGAGAATCACGTGAGTCCCCTTCCAAGTTGCCTTGTTGACCACATTGGTTCAAGTGTGTAGAGAATCACGTGGGTCCCTTTCCAAGTTGAAACATAACCACTGCCTTTGGGCTTATACTGGGGTAAGATGGGGGAGGTCCCTCTTTAAAATTGCTCTAAGGTAGAAAGACCAACATATTTTACCTTAGTCCAGACCTTCTTCAAAACTCCCTAGATATATGATTAGGTGTTTTTTTCTCGAAGGATTACTCTGCTTGTTTCCATATGTCCCTCACATCAGTTACTGAAGGCCAGCACAAAATAACCCTTAATACCACTCATGAAATTATTCTAGAGAAGCCATCAAACTAAACCTTCTTATATTAAGAGATGATTTAAACCTAATAGCTGAGGGATACTGATATTCTCACTTTAATCAAGTATATGATTATCAGTTCAGTTCACTTGCTCAGTCGTGTCCGACTCTTTGCGACCCCATGCACCGAAGCACGCCAGGCTTCCCTGTCCATCACCAACTCCCGGAGTCCACCCAAACCTATGTCCATTGTGTCGCTGATGCCATCCAACCATCTCATCCTCTGTCGTCCCCTTCTCCTCTGGCCGTCAATCTTTCCCAGCATTAGGATCTTTTCAAATGAGTCAGCTCTTNTAGATGGACCTTTGTTGGCAAAGTAATGTCTCTGCTTTTTAATATGCTGTCTAGGTTGGCCATAACTTTATACATCAGCCTACATGCATATTTCTTTGCATGTGATACGGGGCTTCCCAGGTGGCTCAGTGGTAAACAATTTGTCTGCCAATGCAGGAGACGCATGAGACGTGAGTTTGATTCCTGGGTCGGGAAGATGCTCTGGAGAAGGAAATGGCAACACACTCCAGTATTCTTGCATGGAGAATCCCCATAGGCAGAGGAGCCTCGCAGGCTATAGTCCATGAGGTTGCAAAGAGTTGGACATAACTTAGTGACTAAACAACATCAACAAATGCATGTGACACCAGTACCCACATACATTGAGACTTCATAGTCTTAGGAAAGTAGAGTTTAGGCTCTCTTTATTATATCTGCTGCAAGTTCTCAAATATCTCATTATTTCTCAATTTCTCACCCCTCACCCCTACCCCTGGCCCGTTACCTAATAGCACAACTTTACAAGATGCTTCATGAACTCCGCACTTACTGTCTCTGAGATGAGTTGAATCAGCGCTTGCTCAGTCTCTAGCTGTGAGACCTGCTTCGTGCTCCAAGGACAGGAGGGTAGTTATGTGAGACTCAGGGCCCCTCTGCTCACCCCCTCAGGCACAGACCGGAGGATCTGCTACATGATCAGCAAGGGTGGGAGTGAAGCCCTTCTGCAGACCCTGGTGGACACGGCCAGGACGGCCTCTCCGGACTATGCCATCCTCCTGCCGCTCTTCCGGCTGCTGGCCAAAGTTGGCCTCCGAGGTACCCACGCCCCCAGACCCAAGGATGGCTGGAAGGGTATCTGGGGATGCTATCATGGGAACGATTGGGGAAGCTTTTATGGGAGAACAGAGAGGAGGCAGTTCTAGACACCTTGGGGATGATGGCAGGACCAGCCCCGCAGGCGAGCACATCCCAGGTACCTGGGGACTCAGGACCGGACCCAGAGCAGGAGTGGACTACTCGGGGCGTGAGGCATGTGGAGGACGGAGGGGAGCTATTCCAAGGAGGTGTTCAATCACTTTATTTAAAAATTTTATTTATTTTTGGCTGCACTGGGTCTTTGTGCTGTGCAGGTTTTTCTCTAGTTGCAGCAAGAGGGGGCTACTCAGCAGTTACAGCGCATGGGCTTCTCACCGCGGAGGCTTTTCTGGCTGCAGAGCCTGGGCTCTAGGTGCTCGGGCTCAGTAGTTGTGGGGCATGGGCTTAGTTGCTCCGTGGTATGTGGAATCTTCCTAGAGCAGGAGTCAAACCCGTGTCTCTCACATGGGCAGGAGGATTCTTAACCACTGGACCACCAAAGAAGCCCTCCCCAAATCCTCACTGTGTTTAGGGCACACTCAAATATGTACGACCTTACTTCAGTAATTAAGTCCGAGGAGACTGTTTCCAAATAGCATAAAATTCTGAGGTTCCAGGCAGACATGACTTTGGGGAAGCTAGTTTTTTTTTTTTTTTCATTAATTTTTTTTTTTTATCATTTGTTAAGTTTATTAAGGACTTCCCTGGTGCCTCAGACAGTAAAGAATCTGCCTGCAATCCAAGATATTGGTGTTTAATCCCTGGGTTGAGAAGATCCCCTGAAGAAGGAAATGGCAACCTGCTCCAGTATTCTTGCCTAGAGAATTCCATAGACACAGGTGCCTGGTGGGCTACAGTCCATGGGGTGGCAAATAGTTGGACACGACTAAGTCATTGCTTAAAACAATTTTTTATTGGAATATAGTTGCTTTACAATGTGGTGTTAGTTTCTGCTCTGTAGCAAAGTGAATTAGCTATATGTATACTCATTGGAAAAGACTCTGATGCTGGGAGGGATTGGGGGCAGGAGGAGAAGGGGACGACAGAGGATGAGATGACTGGATGGCATCACTGACTCGATGGACATGAGTCTGAGTGAACTCCAGGAGTTGGTGATGGACAGGGAGGCCTGGCGTGCTGCGATTCATGGGGTCGCAGAGAGTCGGACACGACTGAGTGACTGAACTGAACTGAAGTGAACTGATACATGTATCGCCTCTTTTTTTGGCTTCCCTTCCCACTTCGGCCACCACAGAGCACTGAGTAGAGTTCCCTGCGCTGCACAGTAGGTCTCATTATAATCTATTTTATACATAGCATCAATAGCATATATACATTAATCCCCATCTCCCAATTTATCCCATCCCTCCTTTTCTGGAAGGACAGTTTTCAACTCACTAATGATACAGTGTATAGTATTAGTTGCTCAGTCGTGCCCAACTCTTTGTGACCCCATGGACTGTAGCCCACCAGGGTCCTCTGTCCATGGGATTTTCCAGGCAAGGATTCTGAAGTAGTTTTCCATTTTCTTCTCCAGGGGATCTTCCCAACCCAAGGATAGAACCCAGGTCTCCTGCACTGCAGGCAGATTCTTTACCAACTGAGCTACTAGAGAAACTCAGATAAGTCATGTAGAAGTGGTGCTTCCCTAGTTGAAGAGAGGATGGGGGTTTAGAATTCTTTCCACTTATGCTCCACACCCATTTCTATTTCCACACGGAAGACCCTGAAACACCTCCCTAAAACCCTAGGACCTTTTGGAGCACAGCTGAAAAAGCCTGGGCACCCAGGCCGCATGTACATGTTACCGATTAGTCATAGCAGTTAAGATCTATGTGTGCAGTCTTAGACCACAGGGCTCTCCTGGTAGCTCAGATGGTGAAGAATCTGCCTGCAATGCAGGAGACGGGTTCGATCTGTGGGTCGGGAAGATCCCCTGGAGAAGGGAATGGCTACCTACTCCAGTATTCTTGCCTGGAGAATTCCATGGATGGAGGAGCCTGGCGGGCTACAGTCTGTGGGGTCACAAAGAGTCAGACACGACTGAGCAACTAATGCTTTACGCAGACCGCAATCAAGAAACTCAGTTCCTCTGAATGTTGTGGAGGCAGCAGCTGCCGAGGGCACAGGGCTCTGGGGGTACGCTTTCCTTTCAATGTTTCGAACTCTGCTTTGAGGCCCTTCAACATTTCACAAACAATGACAGACCCAGGCATCAGCCAGCACCTGCAGGATCATGTTCCAGACAAAACACATAAAATTCACCCACTGATGACTCAGCAGATATTTACTGCATATCTCCCAGGGCTGTGCACTGTTCTAGGCACGCGGGAATGCCACTGCCACCAAGACAGATAAGGGGGTCTGCTCTCGTGGGAATTACATTCAAGTGGGGAAGGGCCTAAAGTACATAATTCGCTAGATAATAGCAGATGGTGATAATTAACTAGGTAGTAACTGGAAGGAAAAGAAAGGGTGATGTTCTTCTAAGATGGTGTAGACAGAGAGAGGTGACATTTGAGCCTGATCTTGAAGGATGAGAGGAAGTCAAGGAAACCAAGCGTGGGCTAAGTGAACTACGGGAAGACAGAAGAAACATGATATACACCCTAAATGGCAGAGGCCGGGGACTCAGGCATGGGTTTTAGGCTTGAAAGTGAAAGTGTTAGTCGTTTGTTGGCCTGGATCTTGTGACCCCATGGGTTATAGCCCGCCAGCTTCCTCTGTCCATGGAATCCTCCAGGAAAGAATACTGGAGTGAGTTGCCACTCTCTTCTCCTGGGAATCTTTCCGATCCAGGGATTGAACCTGGATCTCCTGCATTTGAAGTGGATTCTTTACCATCTAAGCCACCAGGGAAGCCCTGGCTTCATGCTTATTAGCAGTGTGACCTTGGGCAAGTTACCATTGGGCTGTTATCGACAAAATGGGCCTCAGTATATAATTCTTGGGTCACTTGCTGTAAGGATTAAGCAAGGTTGTATGTCGCCTGCTTAGAACGTAGGGTCAGAGGCTTGACAAATAAGAGTCATGTAGGTTTTATAGGAGAAAGAGATGAACCAGGGAAGTGATTTTCAAGTTATAGACCCCAATATTACCATTGGCATAATTACATCACCACACCTTCTGCCATCAAAGTCTGTAATCCTCCATTAGCATTCAAGCTGTCAGGGGCTGAGTGGAGCAGAACAGCAAAGAGATTGGCTGCTCATGAATGGAGTTGGACAGATATCTTTCTCTTCCGATAAAGGGAGTGGGTCATATGAGTACAGTCACAGTCTCTTTGCCTGGTGTCCTTTGGTCCAGAGATAAATACTGGTAATTGAGGTTTAGGATGTTACCCGTTTTACTCATTTCTACCTGTGATGAATCTGAATCTGATAGTGACTGTATTCTTGCTAACATAAACATGATTTGGACATTGCACTTTGGAAAGGACAGAGATAAATGTGACAGGTGGCATAGTCATTTGTTATCCTGTGAAAACCAAGAGCATGGAATAAAAAGTACTTTCTATTTATTTACTACGCTTATTCACTATTATTAAAATAATAATGACTCATCCACAAGTCTGAATATCAGGTTTGTTTTGATCAATATTTTCAAGAAATCTGGCGAGAAAATTTTATTTTCTGAAATTATGTTTATTTTAAAGTCCTCTATCATACAGAATGATGACCTCTTATATACCTATCACTCAGATCAAACCATTGTTAACATTTTATCATATTTCCTTAACTTATTTATTTTTGTTTGAAATATTCTAAGGAAAATTAGAGATAGCATTTTACTCCTAAACACTTTGGAGTGAATTTTTTGAAGAGAGACATTTTCTTATATAATCACAAATCTAGCAAATTAACAAGACATGCATATTTATATTCATCCCAGTTTCTCTAAAATGTTCTCAACGTGCGTTTTACAGACATGCTCAGGGAAGGATCCAATCAAGGTTCACACACTACACTTGAATTTATGTAACTTGTTGTTTGGTTGCTAAGTTGTGTCTGACTCTTTGCAACTCCCTGGACTGTAGCTAGCCTGCCAGGCTCCTCTGTCCATGGGGATTCTCCAGGCAACAATACTGGAGTGGGGTGCCATTTCCTTCTCCAGGGAATCTTCCCAACCTGGAGCTCAAATCCACATCTCCTGCAACGCAGGCGGATTCTTCACCACTGAGCCACCAGGGAAGCCCAAGTTATGTCGCTTAAGTATTCTTGATTCTAAAACTGTCTTAGAGAAATAAATTTATACCCAACTAACATCTAGCTCATGTTTGAGAACAATCAGAAGCATTCTTACATACAGGGGATTAGAGTCATACAACTCACAAGGCTGCATGTAAACAACACTTGAAGAATAATGGACCGTATGAGTGTCCTTGATGGGCTTTTTTGAGCAATCTGGTTCTAATGGAGACATATTTGTTAGCATTTTCTGCTAGATCTGAAAAGTCTCATTGCCATGACAATCCTCTTCCCTCCACCATCTTTGCTGTCTTCTCCCCCACATAGTATACAACTTTCAGAATTAATGTGCAACACAACTAAGATGGATTGATATGTGTTCACAGATAAAAAGTTTGGACAGAAGGCACTGGAATTGGAAGCACTTGACGTGACATTGATTCTGNAGATAAATGTGACAGGTGGCATAGTCATTTGTTATCCTGTGAAAACCAAGAGCATGGAATAAAAAGTACTTTCTATTTATTTACTACGCTTATTCACTATTATTAAAATAATAATGACTCATCCACAAGTCTGAATATCAGGTTTGTTTTGATCAATATTTTCAAGAAATCTGGGGAGAAAATTTTATTTTCTGAAATTATGTTTATTTTAAAGTCCTCTATCATACAGAATGATGACCTCTTATATACCTATCACTCAGATCAAACCATTGTTAACATTTTATCATATTTCCTTAACTTATTTATTTTTGTTTGAAATATTCTAAGGAAAATTAGAGATAGCATTTTACTCCTAAACACTTTGGAGTGAATTTTTTGAAGAGAGACATTTTCTTATATAATCACAAATCTAGCAAATTAACAAGACATGCATATTTATATTCATCCCAGTTTCTCTAAAATGTTCTCAACGTGCGTTTTACAGACATGCTCAGGGAAGGATCCAATCAAGGTTCACACACTACACTTGAATTTATGTAACTTGTTGTTTGGTTGCTAAGTTGTGTCTGACTCTTTGCAACTCCCTGGACTGTAGCTAGCCTGCCAGGCTCCTCTGTCCATGGGGATTCTCCAGGCAACAATACTGGAGTGGGGTGCCATTTCCTTCTCCAGGGAATCTTCCCAACCTGGAGCTCAAATCCACATCTCCTGCAACGCAGGCGGATTCTTCACCACTGAGCCACCAGGGAAGCCCAAGTTATGTCGCTTAAGTATTCTTGATTCTAAAACTGTCTTAGAGAAATAAATTTATACCCAACTAACATCTAGCTCATGTTTGAGAACAATCAGAAGCATTCTTACATACAGGGGATTAGAGTCATACAACTCACAAGGCTGCATGTAAACAACACTTGAAGAATAATGGACCGTATGAGTGTCCTTGATGGGCTTTTTTGAGCAATCTGGTTCTAATGGAGACATATTTGTTAGCATTTTCTGCTAGATCTGAAAAGTCTCATTGCCATGACAATCCTCTTCCCTCCACCATCTTTGCTGTCTTCTCCCCCACATAGTATACAACTTTCAGAATTAATGTGCAACACAACTAAGATGGATTGATATGTGTTCACAGATAAAAAGTTTGGACAGAAGGCACTGGAATTGGAAGCACTTGACGTGACATTGATTCTGGCCAGGAAAAACCTGTGCCACAGCCAGAACCTCCTCCACTGTCTCTGGGCTCTCCGTGTGTTTGCCTCTAGTGGTAAGCAACTCAACTGTGGCTCTTTGGGGCGGCTTGCAGATCTGGGCTGGAGCACCTAGAAGCCATTTGGGAGCATGGTTGGAAGGAGGGCTTGGGTGGAGGACAGATGTAATCTCAACAAGATAAATAAACCATGAGGAGCCTCACATTCTAGAGACTGTAGAGGTGAGAAGTTATTTGTCTCCTCCTCAGCTGTGGAAAACTCTTTTTTTCCCCTTTTATTTATTTTTAATGGAAGGATAATTGCTTTACAGTAGTGTGTTGGTTTCTGCCAAACATCAGCATAAATCAGTCATAGATATACATAGGTCCCCTCTCTCTTGAACCTCTCTCCCACCTCCCTTCCATCCCACCCCTCTAGGCTGTTTCAGAGCCCTGGTCTGAGTTCCCTGAGACCCACAGCAAATTCCCATTGGCTCTCTATTTTACTTATGGTGATGTATGTTTCTATGTTACTCTCTGCATACCTGCCACCCTCTCCTCCCCCATATCCCGCCTCCCCCCGCCCCGTGTCCATAAATTTGTTCTCTATGTCAGTGTCCATGGAGAACTCTTGAATCAGTTCTTGAAATGAGAGGTCCATAATGTTTTCCCTTGGGAGCTACTCATTTTAGCACTCTCCATCTCTCTGTCAGTACTACAAGGTGAAAAGAACCTATCCCAGGGGAAGGCAGACTTTATTGAGTCCTTACATCCAAGGCACAGTGCAATGTGTTACAGCTGTCAAGAGCAGGCCTCACGCCACAAATCTTCCCACTATGTCCCTGAAGTCACGCGTGGATCATGACATCCTTTACCCAAGTTTATCTCCCAATGTGTCTTAAAGTGGTCCTTCAGGTAATTTGATATATCATAGCAGAAGTGTTGATGTTATTTGCCGTCTCCTAATTTGGATTACTCCTGAGTATCGTAACAATCCTGTATGTAGAGTTAGCATTTGATAGCTAAGAAGAAGAAAAGGAGGCTTAGGAGAGTGAAGAAATTGCTTGAGTTCATACAGATAAGTCATGAGGGCTGAGTTTCTAACTGCAAAAGTCGTGTTTATTCTACTCTCCACACGGAGACAGTTCTTACTAATAGATTATATTGGGTACCACCTATTTCAGTATGATGAACATAGACTTTGATTTCTCTTTTCTAAGCTCCTTTCCTGCAGGAAGAAAGTGGCAATTATTTAGATATAATACTCTCTAGAGGAAAGAACGTGAGCTTAGAGCCAAGAAGATCTGAGCTTGACTCTGATTTCATTTCTTAAGAGTCAAATGATATGGGCACTTAACTTGTTTAACCTCTGTTTCTTCCTTTGTAAAGTCAGAGTTGTAATAAGACCTCATAGACTTGGTGGATGGGTGGGTAAGATCATGTTCGCGGGTAAGCTCATCACATAACAGTCGCTAAATAAGTTTTTTTGTTCTCTGCTTTCCTCTTTTCCCTCAGTCATATGAGATAATAGGAAGCAGGCCCATACAGGGAATTAATAGGTGACCTTTTCTGTAACTATCCTTAGAACTGTCAAAATAGTAGGGACATGTTTTATTGGTTAATTTCATGAATAAGCGTGGTGTCTGTGTGTGTGTACTTGTGTGTGTGTGTGTACGTGTGTGGGTCACTCAGTTATGTCCAACTCTTTGGACTATGACCCACCAGGCTCCTCTGTCCATGGAATTCTCCAGGCAAGAATACCAGAGTGCATTGCTATTTCCTACTCCAGAAGACCTTCTGATCCAGGGATTGAACTCTCATCTTGCCACTGAAACACCTTGGAAGTGAATAAGCATGGAGGACCCATCAAAAGACAGTATTTCTAGGGAAAAATGAGATAGATGCTTGACTCCATGTTCACAGGCAGCATCTCCATTCACATTCATATATGTTGACCAGATAATCAGAGAGGTTAAAGGAATATATCCGAATCAATTTCTAAAAAAAAGGAAATTCTAAGTGAGAGGCTGTGGCTTTGCATAAGGGACAACTCTTATTGATGAGCAGGCAGAAGGTATGCCATTCCCATTTGAGCTTGCCAGTAGCATGAGATTTGAGATATCTTATTTTGGTTTTGTAGCAGGGGTTCCCAACCTCTGAGATCTAATGCCTGATGATCTGAGGTGGAGCTGATGTAATAATAATAGAAATAAAGTGCATAATAAATGTAATGCACTTGAATCATCCCCAAACCATCCCCCACTCCAGTCTGTAGAAAAATTATCTTCCACAAAATTGGTACCTGGTGCTGAAAAGTTTGGGGACCACTGTTGTAAAGAATAGTTAAACTGAATAGCCTACTCTCATTATATACGTTGATTATAGAGATCTTGAAGAATTCCTTCAGCAGGGAGCTCTGAAAAAATGCAGAGATTTGCCTATGGATATGAAGAAGTGGCCATTTGTTTCCTATTCCAAGACAACATTTACTGTACAAACTATTTCATAAGATATTTAAAAAATATATTATCAGTCTCTACACATTAACTTTACTGATGAAAGGCAAGCAGAGTTCATGAAGCCCATGGATTGCTGTCTCTTTGGTGAATTGTTAGCCACTATCGAATGTTCCAGTAAGTTTTCTAAACAGTTCCTATCTGCAAAAGAAGTTGGCTGGAACCAGAATGACTCTCTGACAGCCAGCAAACCCTTCAGCAACTTTCACATGGCCAATGTGGATGTTTATAGACCTGCCAGAGGTCTAACCTTGGGCAGTCATCCGGCATGGAAGAAATTAGTGAGGATTTTTTATTGTTATTCTCTCTCAATTCCAAGTTGAAAGCCTTCCATGCTAGAATTCATGCTCTTAAAACTACTTCCTCCCTAACTGTATTTAATGCTAGAGTTTTGCTGAATTATTTGCCAGGAGTTTACTTCAGCATGTTTTCCCAGTTTAAAAGGAAAGGCTGAGTAGCCATGGGAGTGGAAGATTGATGGACAGAACTTGGATGCCAAATTCTTGAATTTTGATCCAGGCAATGGCTGCCTGTACTAGCCTCGGAAGGAATGGGTGCATAGTGGATGTCCCAGGAATACGCACTTCTCGTGGTAACTGAGACATCAGCCTCAGTCTCTCTCTGGTGGACTGTACTGGGACGAACTATATTAGAGACTCCAGATTTCCATTTTTCTCCTTTCCTGAGGCTTGGAGCAAGCCTGGATAAGCTTCCCTTGATTCTCTCTCTTTGCTTCTCCATGACCTTCTTGCTACCATTCATATTTCCTGGAACAAAGCTGGCCCAAAGCACAGGGCACTCCGAGGTATCTGTTTTAGCATGTTACTGAAAATGGGGTCCAGCTGCTTGCCACTCAAAAGCCATTAAAGAGACCAGGTTAGGGGAAAGGAAAGTTTGCTCTATTTTGGATCCTGGCAAGCAGAGGGGGAGGGTAGATGCTCCTCCACACCTCCCACCCCGGCAAGCAGGGGTCAAGAGCGTTTATAGGCCGAGGGAGGGGACTACATGCAGAAACAGCACGGTCGGCTCTAACAGCCCTCTTGAAACTGGCCATCAGTGGTCCCACCGGTGTTATCTTGATCGTTTTAAGTGCAATCAGTCTTTAGTTCCAGGTTCAGTTTGTCTCCATTTCTTTGAGGCCAACTCTGGGAATTGTGGCAGCTTATGTCATGGCTACAGTCTGCTCATCATGTACCTAACTCCTTCCACCTGGTGGGAATTTCAGCATCTACAAGACAGCTTTACAGGATATGGCTCAGTATATTATCACTAGCTCTTGAGAAGGAATGAAAACTCCTTGACTTTGCTTATTGACTGAACTATTATTATTTGGTTTCCTTTGATAGCTTTACTTTGCTTCTGCATTTTCTCATGTTTCTGATTAAATTTTTTTTTTTTTTTTTTTTGTTAAAAGTTTTTCCGTAGAGTGGTGGGGGGTGGGGGTGGCAAGGACTATAGGGTCCTGTTCTGTTTCACTACAACAGTGCAGTAAAGGAAAAAAAAAAGAAAGAGTCACACCTTGGAAGGTAACCTTCTTTCCTTCTCTTAATTGAACATTTTGCTCCCAGCCAAACTGATTCCATTTTGTATCCTGTGGATTCCTCTTATTTTTTGATGCTCTTCCTAAAGTGAGCTGAGTGGAGTGGGGTGCTGGGTTTATTGTGGAGAAGCTGGAGCATCATTGGAGATGAGAGTGGCATCCAGAGGTTTTGTATCCAAAATAATTACCTGAAGCTGCCAGGTTGACCAGATACCCCTTTGAGTCTCTTTCTGTTATTCATATCTCTCACTATGTTTCTCTAACTATCTACTTGGACAAAAAGGCAAAGATTTCTGGTAATTATCTCTGAGCAGGACCAACTAATGGATAGAAGCATATTCAAGCCATAGCCTCAGTGTTGGGAGGTCCGAATGCAAAAGTAGGAGAACTTGGATTTGGCATGGAACAGAAAGGGTGCTATCTTTTTTATTAAGTTGTTCCTTAAAGTTTTAAAGAAGTCAGTCCAAGTTGTACTCACCCTTAACCCATCCACTTATGACTTTTCTTCATTGTAAATCCTCCAAACAGTAAAATGTATCCAAGAAACTGTTTCTTAAGATGCTGGCTGTGTGTGTGTTCTCACACACACACACACACACACACACACANGAGAAAGGTGGGTCTTTTGCACCACAATGCCCGCAACTGGTGCTTGTCACACAATCAACCTCAGAAGGTCACTAAATAGAATGGACTCAGGATCTTTCTGGAGGAAAAACAGATAATATGACTCCTACCTCTCACGACAGAACTACCTAGAAACCAGACTGCCCATGCCCCCAGGGGCCTGGTTCTCTCTGTTTCAGAGAGCCCCCAAGTTTCTTTGCACCCACTTTTCTAGGCAGACCCTTGCTTTAGAGGACTGTTTGTAGGCAATCTGTACAGAGGGATGTGACTTCAGTATTCTTCCCCTTTCTGAACGCAAAGGCGCAGGTCTGCCCCCTGGTGGAAGTAAAGTGAGGTGACAGTTGCTCAGCCGTGTTCTTACTCCGCGACCCCATGGACTCTACAGTCCACGGAATTCTCTAAGCCAGCATGCTGGAGTGGGTTGCCTTGCCCTCCTCCAGGGAATCTTCCCAACCCAGGGTACCAATCCACATCTCCTGTGGCTTTTGCATTGGTAGATGGATTCTTTGCCACCATGCCCCCCGGGAGCTCATTGATTTCCTGCTGAAACGTACCTCAAAGTGCTGGCTTTATACAAACACACACGTACAGACCTGACTAGGTTGCCGCGCAGGTCCCCTGGCTACAAGTCCGAAATCGAGGTATTGGCAGGACCCTGTTCCCTTTGAAATCTGTAGGAATCCTTACTTGGCTCTTCCTAATTTCTAACGGTTTTCCGATTTCTTCCGCATTCCTCAGCTTGTAAGTGTATCACTGCTGGTCTCCATCTTCACACGGCGGTCTCCCAATGTCTATTATTTAGTTTTCCTTCTGCAAATGTCTGTATCTGCGTCCACATGTCCCCTTTTTTGTAAGGATACCAGTCATACTGGGTTGGTGCCCACCTTACTCCTGTATGGCCTCATTTAGCTAATTACATCACCAATGTCTCTTCTTCCAAATGAAGTCACATTCTGAGCACTGAGTTAGGACTTCACCATCCCTTTGAGGGGGTTACACAATTCAACCAATTTAAAAAAAGCATGTTTCTTTACCTCCTAGGCCTCAGCTTCTTCAAGTGTAAAATGAAAATGAAAATAATTGTGGCTGGTTCATAGATCAATATATCTAAACATGGAAAAATCAAGAGAGTTCCAGAAAAACATCTATTTCTGCTTTATTGGCTATGCCAAAGCCTTTGACTGTGTGGATCANCACACACACACACACACACACACACACATGTGAATGTCATTTTGTCTGTGTGTGCATGCATGTATGTATCATATGGGAAGTTGGTAGTGAGTAGAAAGCCAAAGGTCTGCTTCAAGAGAAATCTTCTGCTCAGCAATTACCTTGACTATTCTGATTAAAAATACAATGGATTCCACATATATGCATTAATATACAGTATTTGTTTTTTTCTCATTTTGACTTACTTCAGTCTGGATACCAAGGAGGAAAGGGGATGGGATGGATTGGGAGATTTGGCTTGGCAGATATACACTACTATGTATAAGACAGATAACTAATGAAAAGTGGCAGTGCAGCACAGGGAACTCTACTCAATACTCTGGGATAACCCAGATGGGAAGGAAATCCAGAGAACAGGGGATGTATGTATACATGTGGCTGATTCACTTTGCTGTATTGTAGAAACCAGCACAACATTGTAAAGTAACTATACTGCCTGCCCCCCGAATACAATGGTGGAGGGCAATGGGCCACCGGAAAATGAAAAGCATAATTTCATGGCTTGGGCCCCCTTTGAGAAAAAGATAGTATGGGAAGATAATGTGTGCTTTTCAGGTATCTTTAACTTCCAAGCCAGGGATGAAAGACCATAGACTTTCTCTACTTTTAAGTTGCCTTTGGCAGGAAAGGTAATGGACCTCATCTTTCTTTTAGGCTCAATTTGTGATGCAGAAAATAACGCTTGGTTCAGATGGGTCAATAACTAGTGCGTTTTTGTTTTTCTCAGTCACCACAGGAGCCATGTTGGGAATTAACGGAGCAATGGAACTGCTTCTCAAGGTCATCACCCCTTACACCCAGAAGCACACCCAAGTAATCAGGTACTGAGCACTTTTTTGAGTAGACACAGAGATGGGGATGGTCCCAAAGATATTCTCATGGTGATTGGTTGACATAGCTACTATGTCCGCCTTAGACATGGTACAGTGACCTTACCCTGTGTCAACTTCCATCCACCCATGCACCACTTCCTCTGATTGTCACAACAAATCTGAATAGATATGCTATAATGGGTATAACACCATCCTCATTCTCAGATGAGGAAACTCAGATGTGGAGAGAGTCCCTCAGATCACAATGCCAGGAAAAGGCAGAGTTGGGATTTGAATTCAGCCTGATCTGTCTGACTCAAAAGTCCTTTTTTTATTTTAACCTGAAGCCTTCAGGTATCTCTTTTAATCACAGCAACTCTACCATAATGAGTACAGTCCTTTAAAGACAGTCCAGAAAAGACAGGGAAATGAGATGTTCTCAGGGTCTCTGAAGAGATGGCCAGTTAAATCTCCGATATGAAATTCTGGTTGCGTGCTAGTTTTGAGATGTGCTTTTATTATTGGAAAGTGAAACTCTGCCTGTTCTCCCTGGTCCTGCCTGCTGGAGTGGAGTGAATCACAAACTAAAAAACGGGAGCTGGTCAGACACGCCGGCTTTAGAGATATTCAGAACTATTAAGATCCATCATTTATGGGAGTGACTCAGCAAGGACCTTGAAAGAATATTAGAAAAAATTCAGCCAATTTCCAAGATATATGGGGTCGTTTGGCAAAGGAGCATTTCCATGCCCAGCCATGATATTTTCCGCATCCCAGCATCAATCTTCGGCTCATCTTCCACCTGATTATTTTTCTCTTGGGTCACCAGACTAATGCCATTATCATCCATTCTCACCTGCATCTCTCTTTACCAGCAATTCCTAGAGTGAAAAGCATGATATCTCAGTCAAAAAAAAATTACTCATCAAATATATTGAGAAGTACTGGGTTAAACAAAGTTAGGTACATTTCCTTACTCTAAGACTTCTCAGAGCTTTTGTAAAGCCAACACATAATTCAGAATATTCAAGATGGGTATGTAGTGTATTCATTGTTCTTTAGTTGCTCAGTCGTGTCTGACTCTTTGTGACCCCATGGATTGTAGCCCCCCAGGCTCCTCTGTCCATGGGATTTCCCAGGCAAGAATACTGGAGAAGGGTGCCATTTCCTTCTCCAGGGGATCTTCCCAATCCAGGGATCAAACCAAAGTCTCCTGTATTGGCAGGCAGATTCTTTACCACTGAGTCGCCAGGGAAGCTTCCAGGTGGTATATACCCTTTTCCAAAACTGATTTGGCTAGGGATCCATTTTTGTTTGGAGACCACCTCTTTTTTGGGAGTCTGTGTTGCATGTACCTCATTTGAAAAACCTCTGAAGTGCAAATGTATTGCAAAATGAAATTCACCTAAATTCTATCAAAGGATCCTCGTTTAGTTAAGTACGAAACTTCAGAGTCACAAGCTCAGTGACAAAAAATTAACTTTCTTGATTTCTCTGTAATTATTGAATACATTTAATTTCCCTCTTAAACTTCATTATTCAATTTGAAGATGTTTTATTTGGATATTTCGGTTTTCATCATGGTTTGTAGGCCTTTGCTGCTGACATATGCAGTCTTAATTTGGCCTTTGGTCAATAATCCATGAGCTGTATCTTTTTGCCCTATTCATCAGAACTCTTCTATTTTCCCCCCTTCCTTTTAAAGATTGCCTTATTTTTTTTCTTTTTATGTGGACCACTTTTAAAGTCTTTATTGAAATTGTTGCTATATTGCTTCTATTTTGTTTTGATTT
Organism: Neotragus pygmaeus; assembly: GCA_006410875.1. Classification (NCBI taxonomy): domain Eukaryota; kingdom Metazoa; phylum Chordata; class Mammalia; order Artiodactyla; family Bovidae; genus Neotragus; species Neotragus pygmaeus. The sequence continues at coordinate 931,566 of SJYV01053313.1, forward strand.
TTTTGGCTGGGTGACATGTGGGATCTTGGCTCCCCGACCAGGGATCGAACTTCCTCCCCTGCACTTGGAGGTGAAGGTTTAACCACCTTCCCTGGTGAAGGACAACCAGGGAAGGCCCCTCCAGGACTCTTCTAAACTGCTGTTGTCTCCATGCCTCTCTTTGACAGCGCAAAGATATTTGGTACTTATCCTATATCATGTGAAAATCTAGCAGCATCTCTTGGGCCCACCCACATACCAGTATCCCTCAGTGCTCCCTCGGGTACCATGTTGTTTAGAGAGCTTCTCTAGGCGAGTCCTCCCTGGCTTCTCTTGGCCCTAGGGCCCTCCTTTATGGGATCCTGATAGTTTTAGATCAAACTGGGGGATGGGGAGTAAACGACAAAACACTGAAGCCCCCTTCTCAGAGACTCGTGCTAGTTGCCCTTTCTATTGCTCTTTTTCTCCTGCAAAAGGAGTAGAATTCAAGCACAGATCCAATCAAGGTGTATAGAAAAATGGGAAAGTAACCCCAGGGATTAACAGTCATGGATGTTTCCAATGACACAGACTTTTTGAGGACCTTGGCATATTCCTGCATTTCTGGTCTGTTCTGTAAAAGACAAAATGATTCCCCTTCTTGAGCCAAACGCCAAATTAAAACCAAACCTCCATAGAGGAGAGGCTTTTCCACCAGCCATTTCAATAGAGCTGTCATTGCCATGCGTTTATTATGGGCTCTGCCCTGTGTTAAGCTCTTAGCATGCATTATCTCACTTGATCCTTTCCTCTTAGAGGCAGGTGCTATTACTGTCCCCAGTTTTAACAAGGGGGAGAAAAATAAAAAGGAAGCTGAAAGAAATTAAGTAACATGCTGGGATTTAAGTGAAAGAACTGGAATTTAAACCCTGTCTGATACAGGAGCCTTTGCGCTTAAACCACNTATTAGAAAAAATTCAGCCAATTTCCAAGATATATGGGGTCGTTTGGCAAAGGAGCATTTCCATGCCCAGCCATGATATTTTCCGCATCCCAGCATCAATCTTCGGCTCATCTTCCACCTGATTATTTTTCTCTTGGGTCACCAGACTAATGCCATTATCATCCATTCTCACCTGCATCTCTCTTTACCAGCAATTCCTAGAGTGAAAAGCATGATATCTCAGTCAAAAAAAAATTACTCATCAAATATATTGAGAAGTACTGGGTTAAACAAAATTAGGTACATTTCCTTACTCTAAGACTTCTCAGAGCTTTTGTAAAGCCAACACATAATTCAGAATATTCAAGATGGGTATGTAGTGTATTCATTGTTCTTTAGTTGCTCAGTCGTGTCTGACTCTTTGTGACCCCATGGATTGTAGCCCCCCAGGCTCCTCTGTCCATGGGATTTCCCAGGCAAGAATACTGGAGAAGGGTGCCATTTCCTTCTCCAGGGGATCTTCCCAATCCAGGGATCAAACCAAAGTCTCCTGTATTGGCAGGCAGATTCTTTACCACTGAGTCGCCAGGGAAGCTTCCAGGTGGTATATACCCTTTTCCAAAACTGATTTGGCTAGGGATCCATTTTTGTTTGGAGACCACCTCTTTTTTGGGAGTCTGTGTTGCATGTACCTCGTTTGAAAAACCTCTGAAGTGCAAATGTATTGCAAAATGAAATTCACCTAAATTCTATCAAAGGATCCTCGTTTAGTTAAGTACGAAACTTCAGAGTCACAAGCTCAGTGACAAAAAATTAACTTTCTTGATTTCTCTGTAATTATTGAATACATTTAATTTCCCTCTTAAACTTCATTATTCAATTTGAAGATGTTTTATTTGGATATTTCGGTTTTCATCATGGTTTGTAGGCCTTTGCTGCTGACATATGCAGTCTTAATGTGGCCTTTGGTCAATAATCCATGAGCTGTATCTTTTTGCCCTATTCACCAGAACTCTTCTATTTTCCCCCCTTCCTTTTAAAGATTGCCTTATTTTTTTTCTTTTTATGTGGACCACTTTTAAAGTCTTTATTGAAATTGTTGCTATATTGCTTCTATTTTGTTTTGATTTTTTTGGCTGGGTGACATGTGGGATCTTGGCTCCCCGACCAGGGATCGAACTTCCTCCCCTGCACTTGGAGGTGAAGGTTTAACCACCTTCCCTGGTGAAGGACAACCAGGGAAGGCCCCTCCAGGACTCTTCTAAACTGCTGTTGTCTCCATGCCTCTCTTTGACAGCTCAAAGATATTTGGTACTTATCCTATATCATGTGAAAATCTAGCAGCATCTCTTGGGCCCACCCACATACCAGTATCCCTCAGTGCTCCCTCGGGTACCATGTTGTTTAGAGAGCTTCTCTAGGCGAGTCCTCCCTGGCTTCTCTTGGCCCTAGGGCCCTCCTTTATGGGATCCTGATAGTTTTAGATCAAACTGGGGGATGGGGAGTAAACGACAAAACACTGAAGCCCCCTTCTCAGAGACTCGTGCTAGTTGCCCTTTCTATTGCTCTTTTTCTCCTGCAAAAGGAGTAGAATTCAAGCACAGATCCAATCAAGGTGTATAGAAAAATGGGAAAGTAACCCCAGGGATTAACAGTCATGGATGTTTCCAATGACACAGACTTTTTGAGGACCTTGGCATATTCCTGCATTTCTGGTCTGTTCTGTAAAAGACAAAATGATTCCCCTTCTTGAGCCAAACGCCAAATTAAAACCAAACCTCCATAGAGGAGAGGCTTTTCCACCAGCCATTTCAATAGAGCTGTCATTGCCATGCGTTTATTATGGGCTCTGCCCTGTGTTAAGCTCTTAGCATGCATTATCTCACTTGATCCTTTCCTCTTAGAGGCAGGTGCTATTACTGTCCCCAGTTTTAACAAGGGGGAGAAAAATAAAAAGGAAGCTGAAAGAAATTAAGTAACATGCTGGGATTTAAGTGAAAGAGCTGGAATTTAAACCCTGTCTGATACAGGAGCCTTTGCGCTTAAACCACCATTGTCGTGCCTTACACAGCCTATTTCCAGCATTTGATTTCTAAAACCACCACAGGTAAGACAATCACAAGCATTTAAAGTTTGTTTAAATTTCAGTGACCCTCTAAACTCACGGACCAATTTGCTTAATGATAGGGGAGCCTTTCTCTTCAGTTGAGTGACTATTTCCTCTCAAAGGCTAAAGGTCTGTTCTCTCTGCTTTTGAATTCTTTCTTAAGGCTACCTCATTTTATGCCTTGCCTCCAGCCTCCAGCAGCATAATAAGAAGAAAGGTGCTAAAATCAGAAGACCTGCCTTATAGCCTTCCTTCTAGCCGATTCCTTGGCAAATCCTTTATCCTCTCTTAACTCAACTCTCACATTTCTCAAAGTGTGAATATCAAGTCCTACCTCCTAGGTTTGTTGTGGGCATTAAGAGAGAAGGTGCCAAAAATCTCAGAAGCTTTGCTAGGCTTTAATGTTGTTCCTCGTTAGGAATATAAATGCTATTGGATACTTGGCTGCCTGCTTCAGATCAGTCAGCAAAGCTAGAGGCAAACGCGCAGGCGGGAGGTTTCTGCCATCACTCACCTTCTCCCATGAACTCCATGTCCCAAAAAGCAACTAAGGCATGCCCCAGTGGGTTTGACTCTAGTCCACTGGGATGCCAGAACCTGGGGCTTTGAAAGGGTCTTCCAGGGATGCAGTAACATGTCAGGGGGTCCAAACAGCTCTACTGAGGGTCATCTTGCAAGTGCTGGCAAGCTCCAGGAGAGTTATTCTCAGATGCCTCAGCGAGAACAGATGCTCAGCGTTGTTTCTGTGACTCCTCCCTGCCCTGGAGATTAAACCTGCCCTATTTATCCAGTACAAACCTAAAATTAGTAGTGCAGCTGTCCTCCAATAAAACCCTGTCTCCAGATAGTACTCAGGGTGAGATTTACGACAGAGGCACAAACTGCACACCTTCTAGAGAGAAGGGGCATGCTGAGCAATGTCACTCACCCTCTGTGGCCTTTTGCTAACCCTCCCTCCCAGGGAAGGTGGCTACTCCAGGCCTCCCTCACTTCCCAAATACCCCCCGTGCTGGCACAGTCTGAGGGCCATAGATTTGTGTCAGCTTGAACCTGTTTCCTCCTGACCATCGCTTTACTCTGAGCCATTTTTAATCAGATCTGGATGGCTCCTCGGGCCTTCCAGCTGGCCTTCCCTGACTTCGCACGATTAAGAATGTGGCCTGCGAGACTTCGCTGGTGGTCCAGTGGTTAAGACTGCGTGCTTCCAATGCAGGGGGTGTGGCTTTGATCCTTGGTCAGGGAACTAAGATTGCACATGCCGTGAAGTATAGCCAGTACCTGTGTGTGTGTGTGTGTGTGTGTGTGTGTGTGTGTGTGTGTGTGTGTGTGTGTGTGTAGTTGCTAAATCATGCGCGACTCTTTGTGACCCCATGGACTGTGGCCTACCAGACTCCTCTGTCCTTGGGATTCTCCAGGCAAGAATACTAGAGTGGGTTGCCATTTTCTTCTCCAGGGGATCTTCCGATCCAGGGATTGAACCTGCATCTCCTGCATTGGAGGTGGATTCTTTACTGCTGAGCCACCTGAGAAGCCCATATATATGTGTGCGTGTGTGTTAAGAAATACATATATATATATAGATATATATATGTATATATTAAAAAACCCCAATATGTCCTGATCTCATCTCCTTCCTTACCTTGCAGTCCTCCTCTCATCTCTCTAGTCAGCTGCCCCTGCACGTGGGATTCCCTGTCCTGCTCCAGACCTTTTCCTCAGGTGCTTCCTTCCCTCTGGAAGGGCATCGCTGTCTTATTGGATGGGAGAAACTCCCCCCACTGTTCAGGCACCTCACAGGAAGGCATTTTCCCTCCTCCAGTGCTTTGTTCACATTTTCCTTAAACACATATCAGATTTGACTCCCGTGTTAGCTTTTCTGGTGGCTCAGTAGTAGAGAATCCCCCTGCAGTGCAGGAGAGGCAGGAGAGGTGGGTTCGATCCCTGGGTGGGGATTTCCCCTGGTGAAGGAAATGGCCACCCACTCCAGTATCCTTGCCTGGGAAATCCCAGGGACAGAGGAGCCTGGCAGGCTGCAGTCCACAGGGGCGCAAAGAGTTGGACGTGACTGAAATGACTGAGCCCACACACACATGTGTTGGTTTGTGTTGTCTTTCCTGCTCCTCGAAATTCTCAACCTTCTGAAGGTAGAAGTCAAATTATATTTATTTTGCTGTTCTCCATTGGCCCAGCCCAAGTGCCCAGACCATGGTACACTCTTAATTCAAAAGAACTTCATAAAAAAATTTTTTTTTGAATAACCTATCTGATGATTAATAAGAGCCAACATTTACTGAGTGGGTGCTATTTCGTGTGTGTGTGTTCAGTCGTGTCTGACTCTTTGTGACCCTCTGGACTGGATAGCCCACCAGCCTCCTCTTTTTGTGGAATTTTCATGCAAGAATACTGGAGCAGGTTGCCATTTCCTCCTTCAGGGCATCTTCCTGACCCAAGGATCAAACCCGCATCTCTTGCATTGGCAGGTGGAATCTTTATCACCGGGGCACCTGGGAAAGCCTGGGTGCTATTGTAGGCACTTCCTATTTATTATCTTATTCCTTGATACCAAGAACTTCACATGTGAGGTTCTATCATGTCTAAACATGTCTGGGAAATGATGTGGTAGATCTTCCTGAAGTCTCTTGCGTGCGAGACTGAGGTGCCTGGAGGGAGAGGAATCATGCTACGAGAATGAAGGCAGCCACCGTCAGCTTGAGAGAGAAGAGAGTCTCACTGGAGGGAAGGCGCACAGGGCCTCTTTTATCTCTTCCTCAGATTTGTCTAGAGGATTGCCTGAGGTTGGCAGAAGAGAAAGATCTGGGTGTGAGGGGACGTGACAGGCAGCATTCACATTCAGGCTCTGCTTCCTATTTGAGACAGAGCTAGGCTTCCAGTATTTGGTTTGATAATCCATTCAGCTGGAATTTACGGGGCTTTAGAATTTATGGGGGAGCTTTTTATAGAATGGTGGTGGGTTGGGCGGGGGAAGGAATGACCCAAGGCCCGGGTGAGCTCACTCTCACTAGCTGGTTCCCCTGTGAACAAGTTTATTTATCTGCACCAAAGCTCTCCTTGAGCTTTCCAAATTTGCTAAGTAGGAAAACTTATTGAGGCAAAGATGGACTGCTGGTCTGGCTCATCTTATGACCTTAGAAGAGCCTGTGTTTGTTACATGTCTCAATTCGTCCTGTACCTTTGTACCTTCATTTCCAGGGTGGATCTATGGTTCTGTAAAAAGAATGGCAGTTTCTGCTGTTAGCATCAGTTTATGTTTCAGGACTTTAAACTCTGTTGACCTCTCTTGCCTTAAAAACATCAGTGTATGGGACTTCCCTGGCAGTCCAGTGGTTAAGACTTTGCCTTGCCATGCAAGGATTGCTGGTTCTATCCCTGGTCGAGGAATTAAGATCTCACATGCCTTGTGGCCAAAAAAAAAGAGAAGGCCAAAATCCTTCACTTGAAATTTCTCTGGAGCTTTTCCAAGAAGTCAGGAGGTCAGGAAATGTGTTGTTCAGGACCCTGCTGGTCTAACCCTCACCGAGGACATTTTCAATATTCCCATCCCATCCATGTCCTCTCAGGCTTTCGGCAGGATTCTCATGCTGTAATTGATGCTCTTCAGGCTCAGGAGTTCCTGGGGGCCTAGCATTCTATGGGGCCACGGTGTTCAGAGACCATGTGCTTCACCTGGGTGCCAACACTTTGACAAGAGGAGAAGATGAATGTGTCGGGTCTTTAGCAAGCCTCATAAGCAAATTCTCCAGCTTAGCCTCTTGTTGTCTGTGCTTAGAATAGTTTTAGGTGATCTTCTCCCTTCAAAGGCCTGATCTCACAGCATCTCTGGCATTTGAGCTTTGCCTGAGTGCAGGATTACTAGACATTGCTTCACGGGCAGTTCTTTACAATGATTTCATCTTCAGTTTACGAGCTCTAGAAAACGTCCCTCTCCTCCTTTCGCTCCTTGCAAAACTCCCTACATTTTTCTTTTTTTGCGGACCCAGACCTTCTGGAACTTCTCCAAGTATCCTACCATTCCACTTTTCAGAGTAGCTGACAGATGAGCGGAGACTCCACCAAAGCTCATGGGTTCCCTGAGATCACGAGCGATTCGGTGACTCAGCTACTTTCTCATTGAGACAGAGAAGCAAATTTTCCTGTTTTTTAAAGTAGCTACTGAACTTCTCCCTGGGTGTTCTTTCCCCCCTTACTCTCCCATGAATGGCTTTGTGGCTTTTGCTGTTCTCGGTTTAATATAATTAAGACTGTGGTCTCCAGGGTTCGGGCTCACATGGCTGGTTTCAAAAAATGTGTGCTCCAGATCACTTGGACTCAAATACCCTGGAACAGGAACAAAAAAATTCCACCCCAGCCCTACAAGTGCTTCTTCTGGGAGTGGGCCATGCAGGCTCAACTTACTGACAGAGTGATTAGTGCCTTTGCCACTTGACTCCAAGCCTGTAGCTGATCATGGAATGAATAGTTTCCTACATGTATTAAAGCCTTGGTGACTAGGTTTGCTGGTTGAAATCCCTGTCATCTTTTTGGGAAGCCAGTGATCTCCCCCTGATTAGGGCCAGTTGTAGACGTTCAAGTCATAGGATCTAAAGTTGGAAGTTCCTTGAGGACCTGCTGGTCCAATTCCTTTGTCTGAAGATGAGGCAGTTAAAACCGACAGAGGTCAAACTCAGCCTTCCATCCTGATGTCAAGACTGTTTCTCTTAGATCCCCCACTGTGTAATACAGATCAAGCCTGCCCCGAACTAGGACTTTTGATATTTATCTGAGAACATTGTAGGTGTCTATTTTGATTCTAGGCAGGAGGGTTTGAAAATAGGAGAAGGTGAACGCTGTCTTATGGCAGCCATAAGTGTACAGTGTGGGAGGAACTTCCTGACCCCAGTGCTGGGCTTGCGAAATGGGCAGATTTCCCGTTTTGTGGAAATGTCCCCATCACGCCTTTATCTTTAGAGCTGAGCCAGAAAGCCCTCCTCGTATGGACCTGGATCCTCAGGAGGCTCAGGACTTTGGAGGGCCTGCCTAGAAATGTGTGGGTCCTGCTCTGGGCCTGAGGTGAGCTTGGGTTGACCGTGCATCCACAGGGCTCCTAGTCTCTTTCTCGCTCCTAGATACCCTGATGCTCGAGTGAGGTGAACTGGATACCTTGAGGAGGAGGAGCTCTAAAATACATGCATATGGGGTTGTCTGGGGACCCCGTAGCCTGTCCTTGATTCAGGGAAGATGATCTGGCAATGAGATCTCTCCTGTGGTATGGTGTTTTGTCCTCAGCATGGCATGAGATGGGGCAGATGGAATATTGGTAACATGCTGATTTTGGGTACGTCCAGCTGTTTGTATAGACAGAGGCTCCAAAGTGAAACAGAATAAAACTTGGTGGACCTGTGTACCTGGGGCGGTCCTACATGCCCCCTTGGCTCTGTGAGGGTTCTCTACAGACACTCCATTCCCATCTTTATGTGATGAAACCTGTTCTGCCCATATCTCTTCATAGATTTGGGCTTCCCAGGTGGCACTAATGGTAAAGAACCCACTAGCCAATGCAGGAGACATGAGATGTGGGTTCCACCCCTGAGAGGATCCCCTGGAGGAGGAAACGGCAACACACCCCTGTAATCCTGCATGGAGAATCCCATGGACAGAGGAGCCTGGTGGGCTACAGTCCATGGGGTCTCAAAGAGTTGGACACAGCTTGGCACACATTTCACTCAGCCTTAGCCTGGTCTTAGTGAAAATGCTTCAGCTTTCTTGCCATTAAATAGGATGTTAGTTTTAGGATTTTTTGTAGATAGTCTTTATCAAGTTGAGAAAGTTCCCTCTATTCCTAGTTTATTGAGAGTTTTTATCATGAATGGGTGTTGGATTTTGTCAGACGCGTTTTCTGCGTGAATTGATATGATTATGTGGTTTTCCTTTTCTAGTCTGTGATATGATGAATTATGTTAGTTGGTTTTGAATGTTGAATGAGTCTTGCTTACCGGGGATAAATCTTAGTTCGTTGTGAAGTACAGTTCTTTTAATACATTGTTGAATTTGATTTGCTAATATCTTGTTGAGGATTTTTATATCTGTGTTCATGAGAGACATTGGTCTGTAGATTCTTTTCTGATACTGTCTTTGCTAGGGGAATACTGGCCTCATAGAATGAGTTAGCAAGTATTCTTTCTACTTCTATCCTCTGAAAGAGACTGTGGATAATTAATATAATTTCTTTCTTAAATGTTGAGTAGAATTCACCAGTGAACCCATCTGCACCTGTGCTTTCTGTTTTGGAAGATTATTGATTCCATTTAAAAAGCATGTATATCCTGTTCAGATTATTTATTTCTTCTTGAGTGAGTTTTGGCAGATTGTGCCTCTCAAGGAATTGGTCCATTTCATCTAAATTATCAGATTTATGGGAATTGAGTTTTTTATTGTATTTCTTGCTTATTCTCTTAATTTCCAAAGAATCCATGGTTATTTTCCCTCTTTAATCTCTGATATGAGTAATTAGCATCATCTCTTTTTTCCTTAGTTAGCCCAGCTAGAGACTTATCACACTTTGATCTCTTCAAAGATCCAGCTTTGTTTTCTTTTTTTCTGTATTAATTTCCTGTTTTCAATTTTATTGATTTCTGCTCTAATTCTTATTATTTATAGTGTCCTAAGGTAGAAACTTAGATTATTGATTTTAGATCTTTCATCTTTTATATACATCCAATGCTATAAATTTCCCTGGTTTTGCTACATCCTGCAGATTTTGATAATTGATGTGTTCATTTAGTTAAAAATATTTTAAAACTTGTTTTGAGATGTCTCCTTTGACTTACATGTCAATTGGATATGTGGTGTTTAATCTCCACATACTTGAAGACTTTCTTGTTGTTAATACCTTTCTGTTACTGATATCTGGTTTAATTCTACTGTGGTCTAAAAGCAGACATTATATGATTTCTGTTCTTTAAATTTGTTAATGTGTATTTTATGGTGCATAATGTAATCTGTCTTGATGAGTGTTCTATATGAGGAAAATGTATTTTCTGCTCTTGCTGGATGAAGTGATTTGTAGATGTCATTTATATCAAGTTGATTAATGGTTTTGTTGAGTTCACCTGAGTCCTTGCTGATTTTTTGCCTGCTGGATTTGTCTGTGTCAGATAGAGGGGTACTTAAGACTCCATCTGTGCTGGTGGACTCATCTATTTCTCCTTTCAGGGCTATCAGTTTTTGCCTCACATACTTTAAATGCTCTGTTGTTAGGAGGATACACATTAAGAATTGTTATGTCTTCTTGAATAATTGACCCCTTTATCATTATGTGCTGGCCTTCTTTATCCCTGATAACTTCCCTTACTTTGAAGTCCACTCTCTCTGAATTTAATATAGCTCTCTCGCTTTCTTTTGGTTAATGTTAGCACAACATATTTTTCTCTGTTTACTTTAATCTATTTGTGTCTTTATTTTAAAGTGGATTTCTTGCAGATAACATATAGTTGTGAGCTGATTTTTGATCAGTTCTGGCAATTTGAGTCCTTTAATTGATACATTTACACCATTGACATTCAAAGTGATTATTGATTTAGTTGGATTAATGTATACTGCATTCATTACTGGGTTTTCTGTTAACATTTATTATCCTTGTTCTTTGTTGTTATTTTTGTCTTTTGCTTCCTTACTGCCTTTTGTAGTTTATTGAGCATTTTTTATGGTTCTATTTTCTTTCCCTTCTTGGCAGATCAGTTATACTACTTCTTTTTTTTTTTTACCTTTTTAGTGGTTGCCCTAGGGTTTCCAATATATGTTTACAGCAAATCCAAGTCCACTTTGAAATAACACTATTCCACTTTACAGGTTGTGTGAGTATGTTATAACAACAAAATAATCCTAATTATCTACTCTAGTTCCTTATATCATTGCTATTATTCATTTCACTTATATATAAAGCATAAATAGCACATATATACAAAATATATATACATAAGCATCCACAATATATGCATAATATAAGTTTACACATATGTAAAACATATATCAGCATAACATATACATGGCAAATAGATGGGGAAACAGTGGAAACAGTGACAGACTTTATTTTCTTGGGCTCCAAAATCACTGTAGATGGTGACTTCAGCCATGAAATTAAAAGCGCTTGCTCCTTGGAAGAAAAGCTATGAGCAGCCTAGATAGCAAATTAAAAAGCAAAGACATTACTTTGCCAACAAAGGTTCGTCTAGTCAAAGCTATGGTTTTTCCAGTAGTCACGTACAGATGTGAGAGTTGGACTATAAAGAAATCTGAGCACCAAAGGATTGATGCTTTTGAACTGTGGTGTTGGAAAAGACTCTTGAGAGTCCCTTGGACTGCAAGGAGATCTAACCAGTCCATTCTAAAGGAAGATGAATGTTTATTGGAAGAAATGATGCTGAAGCTGAAACTCCAGTACTTGGCCACCTGATGTGAAGAACTGACTCATTTGAAAAGACCCTGATGCTGG